>JAMYXO010002175.1:0-17500 GCA_033310375.1 Conus canariensis
GTTTAGGTTGTGTTGTTTTTGGAAAGTGGTTTCTCTGTATTATTTTGCCACCCAATCATCCTTTCATCATCATCACCCATCATCATTTCTTTCATCATCATAAATCTTCTTCATCATCATCACCGTTTAATCATCACCATCATTAGTCTGAAAGTTGCCCCCCCGAATATTTTGTCTCACCATCACAACAGCCCGGTTTTGATTACTTTCCCCGGGAAAGAGTATCAAATCAATCATTTTTCATGATAAATCATCATCGCGTTTTTCATCATAAACCTGAAATATATTTACATATTTTGCAAAAAAAAAAGTTTTTTTTTTTTTTTTTTTTTACTAAAAATTGGAAACACAAACCTGACAGGCGAGCTGTTATAAAAAACAGATCCTTTTAAATTTACCGGGGTAACCCAAACCTTTAAAAAAGGGGGAAAAAAAATGAGCGGGGAAAAATGTTTCAAAAAAATTTTTTCGGGAAAAAAGAAAATAATGTAAATTATTTTTTTGCAAAAAAATTTTTCTAACCCCCGGGTTGGTAAATTTGTTTTCCCCAGCCCCTTCAATATTATATGTAAGAAATTTTTTATAGTGTGGACGCATTTTTTTTTTGAAAATGCTGTGGTTTTTCATTGGAATCACGTACAGGGTCCAAAAAAAGGGGCGGGGCTGAGTCCCCGGTTTTTGTGGAGTTTTTTAAACCCAGTGTCATTTTTTTGGAAGACCCCGCTCTCACCCCAAAAAAAAAAACATTCTTTGGGCCCAAATGGGGAATGTTTTGGGTTTTTCCCCCTTCTCTTTTTTTTCGCATACCACGGGCCCAAAAGGAATTTTCCTATACAAGGGAGCAGTTTTAAGGGGTCGGGTTTTCCCAGGGGGTTTTCCGGGTTTGGAAGTAAATTCTGCTACTTCCTTCGGCTGCGAGGGTTCTGGAACTGGCCTTTCCACTTTCCCTATAGTGGACCGGGGATCACCCGGGCGCCGGGTTGATCTACGCTCACAGCTGTTTGTTGACGGGGGGAGTCCCCAAAGGGGGGCGACAGGGGGGGAGAAATGGCTAAAACCGGGGCCATTTGGTTTCCTCCCCCCTTTCCAAAATTTCCCAAATGGTGACGGGGTGTCTACTGCAGGCTCCCCCCGGGAGTGTTTGGGGGTTTGGGGCCCTTAAATTGGACAAGTCACTATTCCTTTTTCCAATTTGCGGGGTTTTTTTCCCCTAAATTGTCTATTAGCTTTAGGGAGGTGGAAATTTCCCTGGAGTGTATCTGTCCCCCAAAAAAACAGTCGGGTAAAGGGTTTCGGGAATCTGTGGAAAAGAAAAACTAAAAAACGGGGGCATTCGGGCTCCCCCACCCCCCCCGCCAGCCCAAAACCGGCTAAAAGCCTTTTCCCCGCTGTTGCTTCCCCGGGCAAATACCCAAAAAGCCAAATTTAAAATTTTTTCTCTAATAGTAAACACTTTTAAAAAACATACAAAATGTGTAGGTTTTATTTTTTTTTTTTTAAAAATTAATTAAAAAAAATTTTTTTTTGTTTTTTTTTTTTTTAAAAAAAAAAAAAAAAAAAAAAAAAAATTTTTTTTTTTTTTTTTTTTTTTTTTTTAAAAAACCTTTTTTCGGGTTGGATCAAAAAAAAAATTTTTTTCCCCCCCAATACATTTCATCAAATTGAAATAAATTTCTGCAAAACCCTTCAAAACGGGCCCCAATTTTTAAAAAACTGACCCCCTTTGGATTTTCACATGAGCCCCTAGGGGAGGGCCCCCCTGGGGCCCCAAGCCAGCCCCCGAGGGTAACATAAAACCCCCCCCGGCCAATGGGAAGGGTTTTGGGAAAAACCCGCCCAACATAGTATACTTTTTTAACTTTTTTTTCCCTGCTTTCTTTTTGTAAATTTTTGGGAAATCCCCTCCCCCCCCCCATTTTAGGGGTTTCCCTTCCCATACCCGCACCAGGGGGGGGAAACCTTTTTAAAAGGTTTAGGGGCTTTTTATAAGCCGCGCCAGTGACCAAAATTCGGGTTTTTTAACCCGGGTTTTTAAATTTAAAAAATTTTTTTTTTTTTTTTTTTTTGAAACCGGGCCCAAATTTTAAAAAACGAAAGTAGGAAGGATCACTTGGGGGCCCGGGGGAAGGGGGGAAAATTTTAGTTTTTTTAAAAAATGCCATTAAAAAACCAAGAAATTTAAAAAACCAAACTGCAGGCATTTTCCCAAAAATTTTGGGTTAACTTAAAGGGTTTTTAAAAATTATACTGTACACAAAAAAAAAACGTTTTAACAATTACTTTGGGTCTACTTTTTAAATTTGTTTTTAATTTCCCCTAGAGAAAAATTTTTTTTTAAAGTTTTTTAAAAACAAAAACCAAAAAGCAAAAATAACAAAGTGCATTTTAAAACCTTATTTTTTGTCACTATTTTTTTAAATAAATATTTTTTTTAAAAAAAAATGTTTTTAAAAATTTTTAAATATAAAAAGCTGTTTTTAAAATACATAAAATTGGGAAAAGATTTTTTTTGAGGGGGGAAATTTTTAACCCCAAAATTTTAAACAATGCGTCAAACCGCCTGTACAAAAAACGGGGCCGGGGGGGAATTTGGGGCCGGGCAAATTTATCAATGCTGCTTGGGGGGGGGGCCCCCGGGGGCCCTTATGTTTAAACCTTAAACCCCCAAACCCGGAAACGGGGGCCCTTTTGTTCCGATTTGGGCATTGTGCATTTTGAGAAAGCCGTGGCCAGACTTTCCCAACCCTAATCCCTCCAAAAAGGGCCCAAAAGGGGGATTTGTCCCCCCCCCGGAAAAAAAAAGTAAAATTTAAAATTGGGTAAAAAAAAAAAAAACCCCGGCCCCTTTTTTAAAAGGGTTCAAAAGGGTTTCTTTTTAAAGTGGGGCATCACTTTTTTAATTTAATTTTCTTAAAAAAGTTTTTATTTAAAGGGTTCTTAACAAGTCAACATCAAGTTCTTAACAAGTTCCCTTTTTTTCAAGTACTTATTCAAGTTTTAAACAAAACTCGTCATCAAGTCGTCTTTAAATTTTTCTAAAAGGGGTCTTCTTTTAAGGGTTCTTATCAAGTCGTCAAAAAGGGTTCTTTTTTAAGGGTTTTTTCAATAAAGGGTCTCTTTAAGTCTTTATTAAGTTCTTATTAAAGTCATTTAATTTTTATTTTTTAAAGTTTTTTGAAATATTTTTTTTCCTTTCAAAAAAGGGAATTCAAAATGATCTTTTTTTTTGTTTTGGGCGTTTCTGGCAGGGCTTTTTTTTTTTTGGCTTCTGTATTTAGTGGTTAAAAATTTTTTTGATTTTTTTTTGGGGGTTTTTTTTTTTGGGCGTTTTTTTAAAATATTTTTTTATAAAAAAAAAAAACCAAAAACCCCCCCCCCCAAACCCCCCAATGACCCCCCAAAAATGCAAAATTTTTTAAAAAACCAAATAACCAGGGGGGGAATTTTTGGTTTTTTAAAAGGTCTTGAATCAACTTGTTTTTTTACAGCGGGGCATTGAAACAACTGTTGGCGGTGTTATTTTTTTTTAAAAAAATTTTTTTTTTCGGTTTTAAAAAAATTTTTAAATTTTTTTTTTTTTTTTTTCCCAAAATTTCTAAAAATTTTTTTTTCCCTTTTTTAAAAGGGGGCCCCAGGTGGGGGGGTTTTAAAAACTCCCCACTTTCCCCCCCAAAATTTTTTTTTCTCCCTGTTTTTCGGCTCGGGTTTTTTGAAAGGGAAAAAAAAATCAAAATGATTAAAAAAAATTTAAAAACCCATGATTAATGGCGAAAAAAATTGTTCCAAATCTTAATAAAAAATTCCCCATCCGGGGCCCCTCTAATGCCTTTGTTAAAAGGGAAACCTGTTTTTAACCCCCATACAAAAAATTTTTTTTTCCCCAAAAAAAAATTTTGGGAAAAATCTACAACTATTTTTTTTTGTAAAAACTAAAACCTTTTCCCCAAACCCTTTTTTTCCTTTTTTTCCCCCCCATTTTTGGCGCTTCATACCTGTTGAAAATTTTTTTAAAACAATTTTTTTGCTTGAAAAATTCTTTTTAAATCGGGTTCTATGAAAAATTTCCCCTTTTTCCGAGGTACTTTTTGGGTTTTTTCCCACACCCCCCCAAAGAAAAAAACCTTTTTTCCTTTTTGGGGCCAAAAATTTTTTGGTCATCCCCCAAAAAATCTTTTGTAAGTTCGGGAAAAAAATTTTCATCGCAGTTCATGTTTTTTTTAATAAAAAAAAATTTTATTTTTTTTTTTTTTAAAAAAATAAAAAAAAAAAAAAAAAAAACTGTTGCAAACCCCTTTTTTCCCCCAATTTCCGGGGGGTTTTTGGGGGGCCAAAGGGGAAGGAAAACCCCGTGCTTGGAAAAGTTTTTTAAAAAAAAAAACCCAAAAGCAGATTTTTGGCAAACTAGTTTTTTGGGAACCCCCTCACAAAGCTGATTGCTTTTTATTACAGTTTCCCCTTTTTCCCTACGAAAGATTTTTTTTTTTTAACAAGGAATAACCCCAGACAGAAAACAATATGAAAAAAAAAAAAAAAAATTTTACATTTTAAAAAAGGGTTTTCCCCTTCGAAAGGGGATGATTGGGGGGGCGCGGGTGGTTAATGCGCTTTTTTTTAACAAAAAAATTTAAAGCCTTTTTTTTAAAAACAAAAAAAAAGATGAGAAAAAAAAAACATAACAGAGCTATGGAGCAACTACTGCTGCACAAGACACCTTTTAAAAACAAAAAATTGGGGCATTAGATTTTTTAACACAGCCCCTTAAAAAAAACGGGGGAAAAAAAAGCTTACACTTTTTAAAAAATTTTTTGATCAACCCCAAAAAAAAATATTATCTTGAAAAAAAGGGGCCCAACGAGACATTCCCCCCCCCCCAAAAAATTTGGGGGTTTTTTTTTTAAAACCAAAAAAAGGAAAAAAAAAAAAAGCCCAAAAATATTTTTTTTTTTCCCTTTTGGGAGGGCCGTTTGTATTTTGTTCCCCCATAATTTTGGTGAAAAAAAAATAAACCCCCAAATCAATATTTCCCCCAAAAGGGTTTTGGGAAAGGGGGAAAAAAAACCCCAATTTTAAAAAACTTAAGCCAAAAAAGGCCCGGGGGCCCATTTTAACAAGGGAACCCCAAAAAAATGGTTATCTAAACAACCATTTGGGAAAAAACTACCCGCCCAAAAAGAATAAAAGGGGACCAAAAATTTGTGAATATAACTCCAAACGACAAACCCAAAAAAAGGGAAAACTTTTTTTATTTTTCCCCCCTGATACAAAATTTGACGAAAAAAAATTTTAAATAGGGGATTTTTTCCTTTTACCTTTGGGGTTCAAGAAAAAAAACCCAACCCCAAAATTTAAAACAAAAAAAAAGGGGGGTTCCCCGCCGTTGCGGGGCGGCCCCAAAACCCAACCCCCTATATCAACGGGGAAACCCCTTTAATTTTTTCCTCGCATGATTCAAATCAAAAGATGGAAAAAAAAATTTAAAAAAAAGGGCAAGTGAAAAAAATTAAAATTTTAAAAAAAAAAGATTTTTCCTTTTAAAAATTTTTGGGGTTCCGGGTTTTTAAAAGATCACGGGGTTTTGGTTTGGGGAAAATTTTTTAAAAAAAGTTTCTAAAAAAATTTTCTCCACCCAAAAAAAAAAGAACTGATTGCCCCAAAATTTTCCCCCCAACACGGGGAAGGGGGTTGGAAAAAACGGGGCCCCCGGGTTTTTTTTGGGGCCCCAAAGGGAAAAAATTAAAGGGGGAAATTTTAAAGGGGGGGAAAACCCCGTAAAGGGGAATTTTAGAAAAACCAAAAAATTTAAAAAAGTTTGGGGGTTAAAGGGGGGGGGGTTTTTCATCCCCAAACAAACTTTTAAAACCCCCTTTTGGGGGGTTTAAAGGAAAAACCTTTTTTTCCCCGGGAGAAAAGGGGAAGGGGGGGCACCGCATCGGGGGAAAAAAAAAAATCCCGGGTTTTTTTGGGAGTTTTGGGAACCCCCTATAAAAAAAAAAAAATTTGGGGAAAAAAAAATTTCCCCCCGGGGAAAATTAAAATTTTCGAGAAACTGACACAACAAAACGGGGGGGCCCCCCCAAAAATCTTTTTGGGAAAAAGGGAAAAAATGCAAAAAAATTTTTCCCCCCAACCCCCCGTTCCCCGTGGGAAATTTTTAAAATTTTTTAAAATTTTAAAATTTTTAAAAGGGGGCAAGGGAATTTAAAAAGGGGGAAAAAACCCCCTTAAAATTTTAAAATTTTTTCCCTTTTTGGGAACCCAAGGGGGAAGGGGGGGGGGGGGGGAGCCCCTTTAAAAAAAAAAGGGAAATATTTTTTTAAAAATCTTGCAAAACCCCAATATTTTAAAAAAATTTTTTAAAAACCCTGCTAGACAAAACCTCAAATTTTAATTTGGGGAAAAAAAAAAAAATTTCGGCGCTTTTGCAAAAAGAAAAAAAAATTTTTGGGTTAAAAGGGGGGGTTTTAAATAGAAAAACTTTAAAGAATTTTTTTTAAAACTAACCAAAAAAATTTGGGGGTTAAAAAAAAAAGGGGCTAAAAGGGGAAAAAGGCAGAAAAAAAAAGGGGGCCCCTTTAAAAAAAAATTAAAAAAGGGGAAAAATTATTTTAGTATCAGTAAAAAAACATTAAAAAAGTTTTTGAGAAGTTTTACAAACCGGGGAAAAAAACAAAACCCCCCAGACAAATTCCGGGGGTTTAAAAAAACCCCCAAAGGGGTTTTATTTTGGGAAAATTTTGGGGGGGGGGAACATAAAAAGGGGGGAAAAGACAAAAAAAAAAAAAAGGGCCCCCCCCAGCTTTTTAAAAAAAAATAAAAATTTTTCCCCAAATTTTAAAAAAAAAGAAAAATTTTTAACTGCAAAATTCCCCCAAAAAAAAAAGGCCCCCTAGGGGTTAAAACAAAATTTTTCCAAAAACCAAAATTTCATATGAAAACTCGGGTTAAAAAAAACCAAGTTTTGTGTTTTTTCAAAACTAATGACTTTCCTTTTTTTTAAAAAAAACGGGGTTGGGGGGTTTAAACTCAAAAGGGGAAATTTGATTCCGGGGGAGGGTTTAATTTTTTATATTTTTAAAGGGGGTTTTTTTTGGGGCCAAAAAAAAGGGGTTTTTTGGGGAAAATTGGGGGTTTATAAATTTTGACGGGACAACACGGGGAGAAAACCCTTTGGGGGTTTTTGGGCCCCAATTTTTTTTTTCTTAAAAACAAAAATTTTTGGGGCCCCAAAACCCAAAAAACCCCCCTTTATAAAACCCCCCCAAAAATTCCTCCTTCATCAAAACCAAAAAACCTTTTTGGGGAAAAATCGGGGAAAGCAAAGGTTTTTAGGGTAATCAGATGGGGGCAAACCCCCCGCAGGGGGGGGTTTCAAATTCCAAAAATTTCCCCCTCCTTTTAAAAAATATCTTCAGTGGGGAAAGGGGGGGAAATTTAAAAAAGGGAAACTTTTTCTGGGAAAAGGGAAATTTTGGCCCAAAATAAAAGGGGGGTTAAAGTATTTTTAAAAGGGGAAATTTTTAAAAACCCCAAAAACCCGACATCTAAAAAACGGGGAAAACCCCAAAAAAAAGGGGGGAAAACCAAATTTGACTTTTTTTTTTTTTTCATAAAATTTTGCCAAAAAGGAAAATAAAAACCAAAATCCCTTAAAATTGGGGGGTTTTTAAGCAACTTAATTTTTAAAAAGGGGGTTTTCCCCCTGGGGACCCCAAACAAAAAAAAACCGGGGGTGCCGGGTTTTTTTCCCAAAGGGCCCCTTTTTAAAAACCGTTTTTTCCAAAATTTGGGAAAAAGGGGCTTTTTTTTTTTGCATCTGTGGGGTTTTTTTGTTTCTGAGATCGGGGGTTTTTTTATTTTTAATGGTTTAAAAAAAAGTTCTTGATAAAAAGAAAAAATAAAATAAAAAGCGGGCCCCAAACCCCTTAAAAAACCCGCCCCAAATTTTAAAATTTAAAGGGGGGTCTGAAAAAGAAAAGAAAATTTTTTAAATTTTTTTTTTCAAAAAAGGGGAAATTAGGCACAAGTTTAGGTGGGTTTTTTTAAAAATTTGGCCTTTTTTAAACCCTTTTTTTTTCCGGGGCCTTAAAAGGAAAAAGTCATTATTGGGAATCATTTAAAATTTATGGGGAAATTTTTTAAATTTAAAAAATTTTAAAAATGGGGGCCCCCTTTTAAAAAGAAACAGTTTTCTAGAGTGGGGAACCTTTTTAAAAAAAATTTTTAAAAAGTCTTTGAGCCCTTTTTCCCTTTTAAAAAAATTGCGTAATGGGGAAATGATTGCGCCGGGGCCCCCCCTTTCGATTTTTGCATCAAAAAAAATGGTTTTTTTGGCCCTTTTTTAAAAATTGGACCCCGTCCTTTCCCAAAAAATTTTGGGTTTTTTTTTTTTAAAAAAAATTTTGGGGCGACGCCCAAAAATGATTTTCCCCCCCCCCAATTTTTTATTTCCCCAAACATCTGAAAATTGGGGGTCAAAAAAATAAATCAATTTGTACTCCAAAAATTTTAAAAAAGGGGGTCCCACTCACCCCCCGGGGGCAAAAAATTTTTTAAAGCGCGGGGTCCCGGGGGAAATTTTTTCCCCGGGTTTTTTCCAAATTTTTTTAAAGCCCCTTTTTCCCCCAAAAAAAACAGGTACCCCTTTTAAAAAGGAATCAAAAAAGTCCCCCCCCCTCTTTTAAAAAAATCCCAATTTCCCCCGCCCCTTGGGGCAAAAAAAAACCCCAAACCCCCTGTTGCCCCCTTTCCTTTTAAGCCCACTAAAAAAACCCCCCTTTGGGGGGAAGGGGGGGTTTTTTAAAAAAACCTTTTTTCCCAAAGGGGTTTATGTACTCAAAAAAGGGGAAACCCCCCTTTTTTTAAAAAAAGGTTTGGGGCAAAAAAAATTTTTCCTTTTTAAAATTTGGGCCCAAAAATTTGGGGGCATAGCCTTTAAAACCCCAAAGAACCCCCTCATTTTTTTGCAAAAGGGGGCTAAAAAACCCGTTTTTTAAAAAATAAAAAAACATGTAATTTTCTGATGACTGTGAAATTTCCCCTGAAAAACCCCCGGGTCGCGGTTTTTTCTCTTGCTTTAAAAGGTTTAATTTTGAAACCTCGCAATTTTTTAAAGAAAATAGGCAGCTTCCATGTCTTTGGTTCAAACTTTAGTTGAAGATTGCATTTGTTATGTGCTGCTCCTCTAAACTTTCCACTAATGTGATCATGGTCTCTTACTGTTGGATTCTCTGGGAGAGGCCTAAACCACAAATCCAACAGTGAGTGGCTGAGTCATACTGTTGTTGGTCTTCAGGCGTCATTATGATTTCAGATAAGTTTAGATTATTAGAACAGGCATTACGCACTTGCTGCATGCGTTTAAGAAGTATTTTGCAGCATTTGGTCCTCTGTATAATTCTGGCTTTGAATGGGCGCCATCCGACCTAACAATGATGAAGGCAAATGAGCAAATCTGATGATTACTCATTAAGACTGTTTTAGGAAGTTTCTGTGGGTTGGTCCTTCATAAGGAACAATGAGTGATTCGAAGTCTGCGTAAACAACATATGGACTAGTTTGCAAACCGTTTCCAGTTCTTAAAACTAACTTTACTGCCTTCTCCGGGCGTAATTAGTTCTGTATCACAGTCAACTGGGCTAATACAATGTTTTATATGTTCGCTCGCAGCTTGAACAGATGGAATTCTTGTTAAACATTTTCTACAGAATTCTTGTTTGCTATGTTGTTTTGTAGTATGCACTAGTAATCTACTCATTGTGCGTATTAGAGTGTAGTGCAACCCATTAAGGCTTTGCATTAGGAGTAAGTCTACATGACTCCTGGTTGGTTCGCCTATTGTTGGACTGTTCTTTGACACTCTAATTGGCAGAAGGTTGGTTTCTTCAGACCATGTGTAGACATTAACAGTTATTGGTGGATTTTGTTTTTTCAAACTGATCAATTTTGTCTACAGCCATAGGAAATTCAAGGCCGTTAAAGTTAAGATCATTGGCCCACTGTAAATAGTTAGATACTCTCTCTGCATTTTTGGCAACGTGATGCAGCCTAGCAAGAACGCACCACATAAAACATTTGTCGTCTGAATTTTTTATGTTCAGAACTGCTTTCTTTGCAACTAATGTTGGAGGCAGTGGAATGTAAGACTTGCCTACAATCGGCTCATACTTAGCTTGTCTTAATCTGATGTCTAGGACTTCACCCTCTGACCAACCAGAGCCTCTCATTTTAGCTGCTTCAGAGGCTTCATTAAACTGTGTAAGAAGTTGATCTGCCCAACCGGGTGTTAAGTCATTATGAGAAAGAATAGTCTGCTGTTTAGTTGAGACCCAGACTTCTAGATTTTCTTCGTTTATTGTTATATAGTCGATTAAAACAACTACCCTTACTTTAACCCGTTCGCTGCTTGAAGCTGCTTGAAAATGTTACAAACAAAGGCTTTCCCAGTGCCAGGGAAATCTAATGATTTGGGGTAATAATTAACAAAAAATTCTAGCTCAGAAACTACAAAAGATATAACAATGAAATATATATGATTTTTGAAGGAAATTGAATGAAGATTTTGAATCTGGGCTTCTTTTGTTTTAATTTTGATAATAAAAAAGTATTTAGACAATTAGATTTGGATAGATTTTTTTGCACGATCAAAAGCATATGTATTTACCACTACATCTTCACATCCAAACAAGAACACAAAGCAAAAAAGTTGAAAATAAAGTTTGTATTGTCACACTACACCTGTAAATGAAAGTAAAACAGTTTAGAAGTCTATCAAGACGCTCACACTCTATGCAGACAGGTCAGTCCACGACCACGCCCCCCTCTCCCCACCACGCCCCCTTGCTGGACTTCAACCCTCTCTTTCACTGCTCCTCTTCCCCTACCTTTCCCTCTGCCCTGTGCCGCGCCGCGAGCAGGCCGCGCTCCCCTCTCACGCTGACTACCACGTCACTGACCACTGGCACGCAGTGCAGAGTACACACAAGGCGAGCTCGTTCGACGCTGCAAACCAGTCAGCTGAACACACATTGAGGTCACACAGCCCGACACAATAACTGACGAATACGGTTGGCAATTCCATCACTATCATCATCTCACCTTCATGCTCGAGTGAGTCGTTGAATAAAAGATTATTGTCTTTGTCAAAAATCATTAGCAGAGCCTGCTCAGCTGTGTAAATACGTTGATTTGGTCGCTGCGCTTGTCGAAGGTTGCGCTGCCATCTTTGCAAGCGAGACGAAGTGCTGGCTGGTCATCCAGTCAGTGATGAGAATAAATGGGCTTTCCCCTCACGTGTGGTCATTTACATATCATTTTAATACTACAGACATATAAGGCTTACTACGCACACTCTATTTAAGTCCGTTGATAGAAATAGTAACGAATGAAAATTCAAGAAAAATGCATGACGTCAGTGGACGGCCCATAGGCACTGGGAAAGCTTTTAATGCGGCGTCAGCTGACGGCTTAAAGGCACTCTACGGGTTAACTGGAGGGTTTATTGTTAGTTTACTTGGAACTTGAGAAATAGCATGCACAACGCTTGCCTGTACGTTTGTTGGATCAATAACTTCTAAAACGACCTCATTTAAAGCTTTTGACAAACGCTCTTCCTCGAGCATTGCTTCAAACAATTCATCTGAACCTTCATATATCTTATCCATGTTGAGCTTCTTTTCTAACTCAAAATATTTATTTAAATTAAAAAAAAAATACTTAATCAGAATCAATATCAACGGTCTTTTTGTGCTTGGACTCATAAACTAAAGTATAAACGCCCTTTGGGGTTGTTAATGTGAGCTGTT
Organism: Conus canariensis; assembly: GCA_033310375.1. Lineage (NCBI taxonomy): Eukaryota > Metazoa > Mollusca > Gastropoda > Neogastropoda > Conidae > Conus > Conus canariensis. Next base: position 11,802 of record JAMYXO010002175.1, read on the forward strand.
TAGAACAGAGTTTAATGTTTCGTTTACTTTTTTTAAACATTCCTTTTTTATCTGGTCGGTGTCTGGTTGTTGAGAAAAAGTTGCCCTTGCCTTTCTTTGAAGATCAAACTTTTGTCTTTTGTAGTCCTCAAAATCAGCCTGTAGGCGACTAAATTCTTCATCCGTGATGTTCGAGTCGGCAAGTGCTTTATTTATTGTCAGTTTGAAGGAACTAAGTTTAGCTGTTATTAGTTGAACTATAGCTGTGTGCTTTTGGAGTTTAGCTTTTATTTTTTTGCTGACAGCACTTACAGCCAATGAACACAGGCCAAGAGTTAAAGACAAACCACCTAGAGGTATAGCTGCCGGTGCACCTACGCCTGTTGCTAAGAGACCTACACTTGTTCCTGCTGATAGAGCACTAGTGATCGATGCTCCAGTATTAACATATGTAACAGCATTAAAGACAGCAGAATACCTTCGTTTGGTTTTACTGTATTTTGAAAGGTCCTGCTCTAGTTTTTGTTGCATTTGTGTAATGTTGGTTAATCTGAAAGTTTTTATGTCTACAGCAGCAGCTATCTCTTCTTTGGGCACTTTTGGATAAGTCGTAACAGACATGCTTTTTTAAAATAAAAATAATTTAGTATTGGATATCTTTCAATCTGTTATCTTGAATATTCAGCTGCGCATCATATATTAAAAACAAATGTACATTAAGTGGTTTATCACTCTCTTTTTCTTTATCAATTTGAATGTTTATTACGTCTTTAACTGTTCTCCCACTCCCATGCAACTGATTATCCTCTGTTGACCTTAGGTCAATCCATAAACCGTATTTCGTTGTTAAATATTCATCAAGTCTAACACTGTGAAGGTGTAGATCTTTAGACACAAGGTCTACTGTTGGACTTCTAGACCTCCCGCCTCCAAACAATTTTCTTATTTCATCAAAATGATGATAAGGTTTAAGCCCGCTACCGTAGACTTGGTTAGGACTACCCTCAATTGAACATTGTACTTTAGTTATTTTAGGATTGATAAACTTTTCACTTTGTCTTTTGAATGGTTCTTCATCTTCACACAGCAATAAAATACCTTTAAGGGATCTTGCTGTGGCGCTAAAACTAAAGTTCCATATTGTGTCTGCCCTGCTTTTAGGATATTTTGAATGATGAATCACTCTTTCGTAATATATTGCTAATTTTGACTGATATTGTTGCTCAATCAGCCTTGCTAAGTTAGGGTTGCTAACAATGTCAAACTCTAACGAGATGTCGAAAATGCTGTACTTGGAATCAGTGTCTGTCGATCTAATGACACGTTTGTATTCATTAAAAGTTAGTTCATATGACAATCTGTCTTTTAATGCTCCTTGAAAGTATGGCGCATGCGCTTTTAACAACTCAAAATCCAAGGGTATGGAAAATCGATTTCCAAACGCATAACTTACAGCTTCATACTTGTTACCGTCTTTAGCATCTTCGGCGTCTATTCTGTGTTTTAGTGCTTCGTTATTTTCGATTCCTTGAAACGCAAGATCGGCCCTTTCATTCTCGGTTAGCCATAGATCACAATAGATTAAAAATATGTCTGCATTGTGCAAAGAAAATATTTCTTGCCCCTCAAGTTTTATAGAAATTTTCTTAACGATTGCCCGTCCCAGATTCTGAACTACTGTCCTGTTTACGTCTGTTGCTGAATCAAGTTCTATTTTGAAAGTAAGACGTGCAGATCCCGGCACAATCACTTCATCTGCTCCTAGGTCTGGAAATTTAACAGTAAGAATTTGATCTGAATCAATAGTAGATGGATTATTTGGAACAATAATATTCTGTTTATTTCCCTTCACGCCAAAGGGCTCTTTCAGTCTTCTATGCGGGTCAAGAATCGAACCATATGCTTGTGACATTTTTTTTATAAAACAAAATAAAAAGTTAATTATTTAAAAACATGACAGAAGAAGATTATGATGTTTTTGATCCTGGAGACGACATGAGTGAAATGACGCCTTTGACACATCCATTACAATCATTGCGGCGTGAATTAACAGAAAGTAAGGTCAAATCATTTTATCAAAGTTTAGGCCAAGAACCTCCCGAATTTATAGACCCTAATGATTTTGAAACAAAAGATGACCATTTGTTTGTGAAAAACGAGCAAGGACAACTTGTTCAGCTTACAACTAAACCAGACCCATCAAAGTTTTTAGCAAAGACTACAATTAGACAAAGGCTCAGTGTGAGCGATCAAAATCGCCTTGGCATTGCTAAACCGCGAAGATTAGACAGTGAGGCAGTTGCTAAACTTCAAAACACACTACAAGAACTCCCAACAGATAACCAAATACAAAACATACCCCTTAAAGATTTAAGCCCAACAGCAGACGAAATAATAGAAACCAGTTTTTCAGAAGCATTAAAAACTATGCACGATCCGCCGCTACCTATGAGAGAAATAACGGCCCTTGATCATGCTTTGAGAAGCATCAGAGGCGAATTAACAAACAATTTAGTAAAACTGGGTGAACTAGATGAGCATATAAAAAGAGAAAAAGAAAAACTAGTTGAGGCTGATGACCACAACTTAGGACCTGGTGTTAAAGAAAGAATAACACAAAGACTAAAAGATCTTGAACAAGAGAGATCAGCAAGACTAGAAGTGTTGTCTAATAACCGAGAACAATTACGAACTCAAGTGAGCAGAATAAGAGAAACTATCCAAAGAATTTTATATGAAGACACAACGTTAGCAGAACGAATAAGAACACTGTTTAGAGAGCAAGGTGTCACATTAGCGAGCGTTATAACAGCCTTAGGATTTGCAATAAGTACACTGGTGTTGGCTATTACAGGCGGCGGTGGTGGGGGAGCAGTGCCACCAGGACCACCATCAGATAAATCATGGGTAAAAAAACAACTTGATCATCTTGCAAGTTTATTAAAAAAATTAGCCAGTAAGGCAATAGACTCTTTGCCTGGTATAATAGGGGGGATCGTTAGCTGGCTTTTGTCTACTGCAAGTAAAGTAGTTGGCTTTATGGCCGAGCACTTATGGGCATTAGTTGTCTTAATAGTTGGGTTACTCTTTAGTAAGATAAAGACCAAGTAATCCTAGGGCAGTTAATCCAATAACAAGTGCCGTCTTTTCATATTCATGGTCATCACGCGCGTCTTCAATGGCCTTTGGGCTTTGGGCCTTGGGGATTGGATGGGGTTTTGAGGGGGCCACGGGGATTGGGACTTCTTTTTTTATTGCTATTGCTGGCTTAGAATTTATGTCGTTTTTTCCGACCTTCTCTTCATTGCCAGCCACAAGGATTTCATTATTATAGTTTATTATTGTTCCTATCTGGAGTCTGAGGTCAGAAGGCAGCATGTATAAACCAGTGCCAACAGCAAAGTCTACTTTCGATCTTGCGTATTGCAAAACATTTTGGTACCTTTTAATACTTGAAGGCAAATCAACTGCAGAATTAATAGAATCCTCTAAATTTGCCAAGTACTGTTTTTGGGCGTCAAAGCCAGTAGAAGGATCAATTATGTTTGATCTCGTTTGTGCTTGCGAACCTAGCAAACACCAAACATAAGTACGAATAGAGTCGTTTATTCGTTCTATTCCCGCTTTTGTTAGGCCCTTAGAAGTATCCAAAATAAATGTTGTCCATGCTGTTTTATGCTCTTGCTCTATGGACCCGAGGTGAACAGTTGTGCCTGAAGAGAAAGATGTGTAAGGAGGATTCCAGTCATAGTTATACTTTCTGTGCACGCCCCAAAAATAAAGGGTGCCTAAACCATGATTAAGATCCAACTTTTGTCTAAAGTCTGTCTTTGGGTCAATATCAAATTCGTTACAGATCCTTTCAAAAGCCTTGTAATCTATTCTGTTGCTGAATGGATTAAACGTTTTGTCATTTGGTAATGGCGCTTGCAGTTCAGACAAAATACGTCTGAAGGTGTAATAAAAATGAAATCTATACACTGACCTCACCAAAGGATCAGGATGATTTAAATGATCAGCATACGACACTCCACACCCAGTTGATGCACAAAACACAGCAAAGTTTAACTGGTTCTGATAAAACTGCATCGGATGACTGAACCACACTTTCGCGATGTAGTCGTTTTTGATAGGAGGGTTAAGATAACGATCCAATGGAGTACTAACCTTTACTTGAAAGGCGTCAGTCTGAGTCACAGAAATGTCGAGGGTGTCAGTTGTTATATCTTTAGGACTGTAGTGCGGCCCAACAGAATATTTTGCATTAGTATATTTGAATGCACTCATTTTTAAATTGTTTTAAAAATGTTTGTAACAATAACAACTCAAGACAGTCCTTCGTTTTTAGAGTATGCTATTGATAATGAATGCGGAACCCAAAGGGTTGCACTCCATGAAATTTTTTACAAAGTCGTATGGTTTAATATAACTGAATCCAAGGAGAATAATAAGATTAAAAAAGTTGATAATAGAGGAAACTTAATTAGCCAGTTAACCATACCTGATGGTTATTACGGGTTTTGCTCGCTAAAAGAAGCAATGAGTAACTTCGACATTACTCTCAAACTTAACAATGCAAATCTAAAAACAATGTTAACATTCAAACCTGAAAAAGAAGTAGTCCATTACTTTTTTGATGTAGAGCTAGCTAAAATGTTAGGCTTTAAAATCATTAATGTCTATCATAAATTTAGAGTTGCACCAGACGAAACTACTTTTGAGGGAGAATATCCGCTCGATCTTGCCTTATATCCATTACTCTATGTACATTTGGATGAGCTGAGCACTGATGAAAACTTATATGATGGAAGGCCCTCAACTGTTTTAAGAGCTCTTCCATCAGGGAAAGCTGCATATTGCGATTATGAAATTATACGATTCCCTAATTTACAGTTTAAAAGATTAGCTTGTGGGAGGGTCAGATCATTTAATATAAAGATCACAGATAAAACAGGGAAAGTCGTGAAATGTGATAACCTGCACATTGTTTTAGAAATAAAATAATACGTTGTTTTAAAAAATGTCACGTGGACCAGACGATTCGGGGGTCACATTAGCGCCTGAGAGGTGTGTAACTTTAGAATTAAAAGACCTTGCAGACGTTGAGGACTTTGAACAAAACGGTGAGATAGGCACTTTGTATGGTTTTGAGTACACTAAAGATGGTTATTATAAGCGCAAAGAGGTTGACGACAACAAAAGGTTTCCTAAACTAGAACAACTACGCAATCTAGAAGCAAATAATACAGGTCAGTATGAATATAAAATAGTTCGAAAAACTGACAACAAATGGCACTTAGAACCATATTTAGAATGGGACATAAAATTTGAATTCGTAAGTCCATTTACATTTTTTGACCGTCAAAAAAGTTTCAGAAAAGCATTGAACTCTGGCCCTTTACATGTAAGTCTTATGCCAGAGGACAACAGTCGGAAAGAGATCGAAATAAAGCCGTTTGGGGACAAACAGTACATCCTCCACAGAAGAGAATCGGTTTTAAAGAAAGCTTCTACAAAATTACAGTTCATTCCACGCACAAAATTAGGAGACACGTTCACAATGATATTTAAAATTTCTGTCTTAAAAGATGAGGCAAGAAATGGAGCTGTGGGTGTCAGTGACAACCTTATGGAAGGAATTCTTATTAGCTGGCAAAACTTAGACGTTGACAAACTTAAAGTTACTGTCGTCGTTCTTTACAATGGCGAGGATATTAAGG
>JAMYXO010002175.1:22500-25113 GCA_033310375.1 Conus canariensis
TTTATCTTGTTTTGCTCATCATTCACAAGGAAAATGTGTGGTCTGCTGTGTGCGTTGTGTTGTGTGTATTGCTCTGTATAACTCACTACGCCTTATGCAGCACGTTTTTGATGTAAGAATTTCTTTGATGATTGGCTGTTTCAAGGAAGAAGGATCGCTGCAAATGGCACTGACATATTGTATCGAGTTGTTGAACTTACACATATTGAATCCATTCTGCTCTAAACGTTTTTAATCTTGTTTGGAATGACTTTGGTTTCATATTCAGGTATGCTCTAATCATGTTCGTTCGATGCGCCTGATCTCTGAGGACATGAGCCTGAACTATCAGTGCTCTACCAATGCATATTACCCCGTGTTCCTTCGCTTCCACCTCGACCATCCTTGGTCAAATAAACCAGGCCTTCATCTGTTGTGTCTGTGTCACTATTTGTCCTTGTTGACTTTTTCTCTTTTTACATTTCTTTCTATTTAACGTACTGGCATAGAGATGTGCCGCAATATCCTTGGTGTGTCCGGACAAAACAATTAAACCACCGCCGGGCGAAGTGGTTAGGTCGCGGACCCCGGCTGGGAGGCGTGGTTTCGAATCCTAACAAGCATGGGGGTTTTTTTCTTCCCCGACCGGCCCTCCCACATTATTTCGCGGACTTATTGGGAAGACGGGACCACACAGTCAGTTTCATCCACTTAATGGATGGTTTCTGAAGTGTTGCTCAAATTTCCTGACCAACACAACAGGCCTGAACTCTCGGCCTGGTTGCCCGGGATATTTAAGAAAAACGTAGAGTACAGTCCTGTCATTATCTATCTCCAGACCGAAAGGAAAACCATAGCACATCTTAATCATCCTCGTTCTCATCGATCAGCATTAAAAAGAAAAAAAAAAAGTCCAAATTCTGTGGCCCTTCATGCCCTCCCATGGTGACCTCAATTTCATGTCCTCTCCGCCCGTGGCCTTGGTTTGGCCATCGGGGCACCGGTATCGGCGATCCTGGGGGCGTCGGGATGGACGGGTCGCCCTCCGGAGGGAGAGCCACCAGCCGGCTCCCAACTAACCAATTAATGTCGTCAGTAGGGGGCGGGGGGTGGGGGGGGGTCCTGGTATTTGTAGAACGGCCCCTGAACACCACCGAATGACCGGCGGGAGTGCATTTCCCGCCGGTGGGTGCCCGCACTTACTTGACTGCTTCCTGGGTTGCCGGTGCCGGTGCTGCGACGGACCGACCGGCTTGGCTTGGACGGCGGGAATGAGCGGTGGGTACCTGCCTCTGGTGGCGCAGGTTAGGACGCAAAAAAAAAAAAAAAAAAAACCAATTAAAAAAAAAAGGCAATTAAACAAGGCGTCTGATCCTTCATTCTGATACGGCCTCCTTATACCTGGTGTTTTGTGTACTGCTGATTAGTGCCGATGACAAAACAATTAAACATGGCGTCTGATCCGTGCATTCCTGAGTACGGCCTCCTTATACCGCGTTTATGTGAACTCTGATTATGCGATGACAAAGGCAATTAAACAATGGCGCTGATCCTTCATTCTATACGGCCTGCCTGATACAACTGGTTTAGCCTCCGGAACCACTGTGTTACCCCTGCCTGATACACACGTGTTGTTGTGTGAACTGCTGAATTCTGACCCTTTCCCCGAATACCTACACGGAGCAGAGATAATCGAACCACATGATTATGGATGACAACAATACAATTTCCCAAGCTCAACAACAAAAGCATCAACAACACAACAACACACAGCCGCGCCGCACGCGCGCGCACCACACACACACACACAACCACACAACACACACAACACCCCACACAAAAATATATAAATATATAATAAAATAAAATAAAATATTATTAATGGTGGGCAATGCCAACGAGATTTAAAAAAAATGCCAACCTACTGGGACAACATTTTAAAACCTTCCCTTTTTAAACACACAACACCACACACACCACACAATACCACACACAACCACACACAACACCACACACACATAATATATAATAATATAATAATAATATATATATCAAAGATGTCCCCTACATTTTATACTGTTTTTCGGAACGCTTTTAGTTTTTCAGCAACTTTTTTTTCCTCTCCACCTTTTTGTTTCGTTCCATTTTCTACCCTCGCTGGCGCTTTTGGGGGTCGTTGATTCTTTTTTTGAACCCTTGGTGGGAGAACACCATAAATTAGGACGTGGGTGTCCTATTTGACACAAGAGCACAGACACAATCACCTGTCTCCCCATGAGTCCGCCCAGCGGACGAAAGGCCTGGACACAATACAAATAGATCTGCCTCCAAGGGGATAATGGTTCCCTCAGCACTAGGGGTTTCTCTATTTATAATAATCCCTCCCCTCATTCATTTTCTTTTTTTAATTCAAACTTTGCCAAGTCATTACTATAATACTGAAAATTGTTAGCCGACTTGTTTTTCCCACTACTTAATTGTTCAGCTTATAATGTTTTGTCAATAAGTGGAGATTGCATCTCTTAGGAATCCAAGTAAAGGTTTTTCTGTACAATTCTTAGCCACCACAATGCTTGGTTATTGAACCAACTGACCACTCAGACGTTCCATATCTTTTGATCTCCCTTTATCTTT
>JAMYXO010002176.1:12500-15000 GCA_033310375.1 Conus canariensis
TTGATTGGTTTACTCGGGTTGAATCTCTTTCCTGACAGGGCCCTGGTGATCTCATACACTCTCTTCATGTTGTTCTGTCTGGCTGCTGATTCTGCCTCTTCTGTCAGATTGTGCACAAATTGTCTTTTGTCATGCCTTGCACTCTTCTTCACTTCTCGGTTCATCTCCCAATACTGTGCTCTGAGGTCCGCCTTCATCTGTTGGTCGTGACATCTGTTTATCTCCTGCTTTCCCTCTCTCCTCCTCTCTATCTTCTCCCACGTCTCCATCGTCAACCACTCCTTCTGCTCTCTCTCTCTCCTCCTCAGAACCTTGGTGCACGCCTCCTTCCAGGTCTTCTGTACTTCTGTCCAGTAGTTCTCCACTGTCTCTTCGGCCAGCTCTGCTAGCGCCTTGAACCTGTTTCTGACTTCACAGTTGAACTCTTCCGCTTTCTTCTTGTCTTTCAGAAACTGTATGTTGAACTTGTGGTGTGGTCTTCCAGCAGAGTCACAGAAGGATCTCAGCTTGGTCTTCAGTGTCGCCACCAGCAACTGATGGTCCGAGGCTGCGTCAGCGCCGCGCCTTACTCTGACATCCTGCATACTGCGTCTCCACTTACGGTCGATGGTGAAGTGGTCGATCTGGTTGTCAGTCTTTCCATCTGGTGAAGTCCAAGTGGTCTTGTGGATCTTTTTGTGTGGGTAGATGGTACCGCCTATGACTAGGTCGTTGAAGGAACAGAAGTCTGTGAGTAGCTCTCCGTTCTCGTTGCAGGTACCAACGCCATGTCTGCCCATGATGAATTCTTTGCCTGTGTTGTCATCCCCCACCTTGGCGTTCAAGTCGCCCATGACGATCTTCATGTCTCTTCTCGGAGTCCGGTCCAAAAGCGACTGCAAAGAACTGTAGAAGTTTTCCTTTTCTTCTTCCTGTGCTGCGTTAGTTGGTGCGTAACACTGTATGATGGAGGTCTTCCTTCCCTTGGAGTTGAACCTGGCTGCCATAAGTCTTGATGAGACCGGTTCCCATGCCACCAGCGCTCTCATAGCCTCTGGCGCCAACAGAAGCGCGACTCCTTGGGTGTGGTCGTGGTCCATGTCTTCATGTCCGGAATAGATAATGGTTTCTCCTGTAGATAATCTGGTCTGGCCGTTTCCGTTCCATCGGGTCTCACATAGTCCGAGAACCTTGATGTTGTATCTCTCCATCTCTCTGGCCACCTGCGCTGATTTGCCGCTCTCGTATAGGGTTCTGATGTTCCAGGTCCCTATCCTGGTCTTGGCCTTGGTCGTAAGAAGACTAGTCGGCGAGCTGGCTTCCCGGAGGCTTTCACCAGCACGCGTCATGGACCCAGCTGGAGAGGCGTCTTCCCGTCCAGGCAGTTGTTGGGTCGTAGTTGTCGTTGCAGTTTCTGTAGCACGACTTTTTTTTACGGGGTGGGGTTGCTAGCCCCACGCCCAACCCTCCTCCTTTTTCAGCCGGGCTTGGGACCGTCCTAGGCGGAGTTATTAGTGATAGTAGACCACAAAAAAAAAAAAAAAAAAAAAAAAGTGAGCATGCGCGCGCGCGCGCGCGCGCGCGTGTGTGTGTGTGTGTGTGTGACTATATTGACGGCTGTGACATTTCTCTTTTTAAAAAAAGTTTCATTTAAATCATGGAATAATTTCGATTACCAACAACAACAACAACAAAAAGAAAGAAAGAAAGAAAAAAGGAGGGCGTTGAAATAAGTAACACAATTGCATCATTTTCCAAAACAAGGGAGAAGTCTCATAGTTATCATAGGAATTAAACGTCCAATGAGGCTCTGAACCAATCCCTGAACAGTCTCAAACATTTGTGGATGAGTAGAAAGAAACTCGTGGAGAGCGTGGCAGCAGAGAGTCCTCAGAAGAGAAGCCCCCTTCAAGCAAGTGTTTCGGCCCTTATCTCCTGACACTCTAGGGGGGTTGGGCCACACCCGGTTCATGACTCCGGATGTCCCTCTGCTGCCCCCCTTTTTTTTTCCCATCTTGGGACGAGCCATGGCTGGGATTCGAACCCATGACCCTCTGGACATGCTCATTTTCCACTTAATGACTCGCGCTTTAACCACTGAGCCACAGGGACACCTGATATTTGTAGGAAATTTAAGCCTTATGAAGTTCACTTTTGTTCCTCCTTGATCAGATCCAGCTTGAACACCTCTCTGCCGCTTCTGCCATTGCTTTCAGGGCTCTGGTTTTTTCCTTCCCTGCAACTGAGAGCTGTTTCATGAGGCTGTATGCAGACGTTCCTACAAACCCCCTAGCTCCAATTTCTGCAGTGAGGACTTTGACCTGATAGCCTTCTCTCCTCAGGCTGTTTGCCAGATCAGCATACTTTTCAGTCTTGTAGATTTGAGCTGCCTCCATTCTGTTCTCATATGGTACCGTGAGCTCGATCATGATCAGCTGCTTGGTTGACTTAGAGTGGACTACTATGTCTGGTCTCATGCCACTCTTGCTGATGATCTCTGGGTGACTCTTCCATTCTGGGA
>JAMYXO010002176.1:20000-25107 GCA_033310375.1 Conus canariensis
AGTGAAGGCTGTGGGAGTGGGGATGGGGTGGGGGAGTTCTGATTCGTAGTCAGTCGGCGCTATGTTTCATTATACGCTCCGTTAAGACAACATTTTTTTTTTTTTTTTATACCATAAGTGCTGTTCGACCAGCTCTTACGTTTTACTATACGCGTCATTCAGGCAGAACTTTTTTTTTTTTTTACATGTGATCTTCAACCAGCTCAACGTTTTACTATACGCGTCATTCAGGCAGAACTTTTTTTTTGTTTTACTACATGTGATCTTCAACCAGCTCTACGTTTTACTATACGCGTCATACAGGCAGAGCTTTTTTTTTAAAATTTTTTTTTTACACATGATCTTCAACCAGCTCCACGTTTTACTATACGCGTCATTCAGGCAGACCTTCTTTTTTTTTTTTTTTTTTTTTTTTTACATGTGATCTTCAACCAGCTCTTACGTTTTACTATACGCGTCATTCAGGCAGAACTTTTTTTTTTAAATTTTTTTTTTTTTGCATGTGATCTTCAACCAGCTCTTACCTTTTACTATACGCGTCATTCAGGCAGAACTTTTTTTTTTTTTTTTACATGTGATCTTCAACCAGCTCTTACGTTTTACTATACGCGTCATTCAGGCAGAACCTTTTTTTTTTTTTTTAAATTTTTTTTTTTACATGTGATTTTCAACCAGTTCTTACGTTTTACTATACGTGTCATTCAGGCAGAAGTTTTTTTTTGGTTTTACTACATGTGATCTTGAACCAGGTCTACGTTTTACTATACGCTTGTTCAGACAGAACATTTTCCCCTGCATGTGTTGTTCATCCAGCACGACATTTTCTATTTCATTTTACAGTTGTCGTTGAACCAGCGCTACTTTTTTTTTTTTTTTTTTGCTTTTTTTTTTTTTCAAACACGCATTGTTGATTTTGCGTTCTTTGCCTTCTGATCGTTCAGAAGAAGCCCTGTGATACTTTTTCCTGTCTGAATTTCACCATTCAGGTGGGAAAAAACAACAACAATGCAATATTTGAAGAAGAATCTTTCACTCAACGTGTTATATGCAATATTCGGATTGATAACAAAATAATTAGTCCAGATCCTTTTTCAGAATCAGGATCAGCTCAAATTTTGAAGTTTGATCAGCTCAAATTTTGAAGTTCGATCAGCTCAAATTTTGCAGTTTCTGCCCCCCTCACCTCCCCCCTCCCCCACCCCCATCCCTGCCCACCCACCTACCCCCACTCCCCTCATCCCATTTCTCCTCTATCGACCTGTTGAGTGGTGGTGGCACATGGAGTACCGATATGACAGCCCCTCAACATTCCTGTCCATGTGCTGGGGTCCTACGTCATCAACCTGCGTCATCAGAATGATTAAAAAAAATGTTTCTCTTTTCCCCCTTTTTTTTTCTTTCTTAATTAAGATTCTTTTTTTTTTTTTTTAAATTATTCTTTCTTCCTTTGTTTCTCTTTTGTACGCCTTTCTTTCTATCCTAGTTTCGTTCCTTTTGCTCTTTCTTTTGTCTTTCCGTCCTCCTCTCTATCTTTGTTTCCTTCTTGTGTGTCTTTATTTCTTTCCGCCTTTCGCTCCTCTCGTCTTCTTTTTCAGCCTTCTTTCCTTCTCTCTTTCTTTGATTTTTTTGGGGTATCTTTCTGTTCTTCCTTCTTTCAATCCTTTCACCCCTCTTTTCAGCCTTCCTTCTCTGTTTTTTTTTATGTTTTCGTTTCTTTCCTTCTTTCATTCGTCTCACGTTTCTTTTCGGCCTTCCTTTCTTTCTTTGTTTCTTCTTTGTGTGTCTTTCTGTCGTTCTTCTTCATCGTTCTTGTCATCGTCTCTTTCTGACTGTTTTCCTTGTGTCTTCCTTTTCGTATTCGTCTTTGTTTCCCTCCCTACTTCACTCCTCTCACTCTTCCTTTCTTTCTTTATCAATTTTTGTCGGATTTTTGTCTTCTCTTTTCAAACAATTCCTCTCATCCTTCCTTCCTTCCTTTTTACCCTATCTTTCTTCATTCTCCCTTTTTTTTTTTTTTTTGCGCGTATGTCTTCCCCCCCCCCCCCCCCTTACTTCTCTGTTTCTCTCACTCTTTTCCCATCCTTTCTTCGTTAAATTCATTCTTCCTAACTTCCTTCTTGCTTTCCTTCCATCATCTGTTCCAAATGAAATTTCCAAGTCCCGCCCAAAACTTCCAAATAAAATTTCCCAGTGTGTTTTTAGAAGGTGTATTTTACTGGGTTGTGTGAGTTTTTATTTATTTATTATTATTATTATTGAATGACTTTGTGAGTTGGCTTCAACGCGGTGACAGCCCTGATATGTCCCTTTGCTACCGGCTGGCTGTAAGCAACATTACATTACCTTACTATCCTTTCTTCTTACTCTCTGTTCGTTCTTCCTTTTTTTTTTTTTTTCCTTTTTCTTCCGTCCCCCACCATCACTTCTTCCTTACTAATGACATTCTTCCTTTTTTTCTTCTTGCTTCCATCCCCATCTTATTTCAAGTGAAATTTCAAGTCCCATCCAAAACAAAACGACTTTTAGAGTTGGAGCCCTGATAGCCTTTAAAAAATTTTGAGAGCTAGGGGCAGGGGGAGGGAGGCGGGGGTCCGTTTGGGGGGGGGGGGAGTTTCGGTAGTTTTGGGGTCGGGGGCAGGGGGGGAAGTCCAGACCCGTGGTACAGCATGCACAAAGTTCGCAGCCCCAATGTTGCGAGTTGAAATCTCGCCGGTGTCCAGCACAGAAACCCCATATATCGCTAAAGCCATCAGAAATGTGTTTGTTGTTCTGAGGGAGTAAAAAATATGGAGGAGGGAGGGCTTAAACTATCTCCTTGCCCCCCCCCCCCCCCCCACTCTTCCCCCCCCCCCTCCCCGATCCTCCATCCCCAAATTTTTAAACTAAGAAAATGTGGACCGCATGTTTATGGTGCGATCCCCACCACCCACCCCAACCCACCACCATCCTTCCTTCAGGAATTCGGAAGATGAGAGAACACTCTCACCGCTTTTACAAAAAATTGGGCTCTCCTCCCTCCCCTTTTATGAAAACTTGAAAAACAAGTCGTTCCCCTCCCTCCCTCCCTCCCTCCCTCCACTTTTATAAAAAAAAAAATGGGGAACTGAATTGATGGTATTTGTCATTTTGTCAGTTCAGACAGCTCCCCCCCCCCCCCCCCCCCCCCCCGCAAATACAAAGTATCTTCCACGTGTATTGTAAGAGGCGTCTCCTATCCCCACTCTCTTCAGATGTAGAACAAATGGAAATGGTTAACAACTGTTAAAACATCAGAATTAAAACCCGCTGAAAAGACAAGACCAGAACAAGACAAAGTGTGTGATATCTTTCAACCCTACGACTCTTTAAGACACTAAACAATAGAAACAAACAAACAAACAAACAAACAAAAACAGACTAGAACATCTCCACAGATAGATTATCCCCCTTTGTCACGTCATCTCTGGTGAGCATGTATGGACTGTTAAACAACCTCAGCGGAACTCCAACCTACTGTTCATTTCCCTTGACCTCATCTGAACAGTGGCATCCCGAGATCCGACACCACGACCCCAACGCTCCCATTGTGCTGGTGGGCAACCAAGCTGGACCTGCGGCAGAACAAGGACTCGGTGCGGAAGCTGCGTGGCAGCAAGCATGAGCCGGTGAGCACCAGCCAAGGGCAGGAGCTGGCCCGCGCCATCAAGGCCAAACGCTACTTCGAATCTCCGCCAAGACCCAGGAGAACCTGCAGACGGCCTTCGAGGACATGGTGCTTGTGGCACTCCGCATAGAAGGGCCTAGGACGAGCTGGACCAAAGTGTGTCCTGCTTTAGAGGGTGGGTGGGTGGGAGGTTTTTTATGGTTCGGGAGTTTTTGTGTGTGGTGGGGGGGGGGGGGGGGGATAATGGTAAGGAGGGGGAGGGAGGAGAGGGTGTGTGAGTGGAGGTGGTGGAGTAAGGTGTGGGATGAAGGGTGGGGAGGAGGATAGGAGAAGGTGGGGGAGGGGGGTGAGGAGGGGGGGGGGTGGACGGGGAGGGGATCGTGTGTGTATGTGTTTGTCTTCGTGCTATTCTTTTGTGTGGCCTTTTCCTCTGTGGGTTTTTTTTTTTTTTTTTTTTTTTTTGCTGTCCCAATCTGCGCCACCTCAGAGGCAGTGCACCCGCGCCGCTCATTCCGACACCCCGTCCACAGCCACAACCCGGTCGGCCCCGCCACAGCCCCGGCACCGGCAATCCACAGGGAGCAGTCAATGTCAAGCCGTCAAGAGGCAACCCACCGGAGGAGACACTGCACTGCCTGCCGAGTCACTTCGGTGGTGTTCAGTGGCGCCTGTTCTGATCTAACATACGCAGGACACCACCTACTAAGCCCCCTACTGACGACAATAATTGCTTAGTCGCGGAGCCGGCGTGAGTGAGCTCTCCCTCTGGAGGGCGCCACCACGTCCGTCCAACGACAGCCCCCATGGACTCGCCGATACCGGTGACCCCGACGGAACCAAACCAAGGCCACAGACGTGGAGAGGACATCGAAATTGAGGTCACCATGTGAGCAGGGCATGAAGGGCCACAGAATTTGAGACTTTTTTTTTTATGCTGATCGATGAGAATGAGGATGATTAAGATGATGCTACGGATTTCCATTTCGGTCTGAGACTACATGACAGGGCTGTACATATCTACGCTTCCTTTCATAATATATCCCGGCGTCACCAGGCCCGAGAGATACAGGCACCTCAGTGTTGGTCATGAAATTTGAGCAACACTCTCAGAAACGCATCCATTAAGTGGATGAAACTCGACTGTGTGGTCCCAGTCTTCCCAACTGAGTCCGCAGCAACTCAACTCTGGGAGGAGCCGGTCGGGGCAGAAAAACCCACATGACTTTCTGATGGGATTCGAACCCACGACCTCCCAGCCGGAGTCCGCGCGACGCTGACCATCTTCGCCATGGCGGCTGGTTTTTCCTCTGTGTTTGTTTCTATCTGTCTGTCTGTCCTGTCTGTCTGCCTGCCTGCCTGTCTTTCTTTCTTTCTATCTGACTGCCCCCCCCCCCTTCTCTGTCTGTCTGCCTGTCCGTCTATCTGCCTACTGTCTGCTGTCTTTCCTCCGTCTCCTCTCTGTGT
>JAMYXO010002177.1:0-15000 GCA_033310375.1 Conus canariensis
AACTGTGGTTGAGATGAGTTTCTGGTGTTGGGGGAGGGTGTATGCTGTGAGTGGTGTATAGAAATTTGTGTCTGACAGTTGTCTGTGTGCTTCTTTTATGTACAACTGTTTGTCCCAGACCACCACTGCACCACCCTTGTCTGCTGGTTTGATGACAATGTCTTGTCTTTGTCTCAGTGATTCAAGGGCTTTTTGTTCATCCCGTGAGAGGTTGGAATTGCGGACAGGTTTGGATTTAACTTGAGAGATTTCTTTTCTACACTTTTTGATGTAGAGTTCAACTTCAGTGGATTTGTCAAGAGGTGGCTGGCGAAGCACTGGAGTTCGAAAAAGGTGGGTAAAAATGTCTGAGCTGTCTGGTAGAGGGGGCTTGGGCACACCGTCAAGTGCAGCCATCCATCTTAATTTTCTAAAGAATCTTTCAACATCAACGTGGTTTTGATATTTATTGGTGGCAGGCTGAATGGGAATAAATTTCAGACCTTTCGCCAGGACTGATCTTTCATCATTGGTGAGAGTCAGATTATCAGGAATGCAGCGAACAAGGTGGCGGTGTTGCTCATGGGTGATAGAAGGGTCAGTTTTGTGTGTAGGGGGATTCAACTGGTCTGGGTTTGCCTCGTGTTTGTTTCGTAATTTTGATAACTTGTCTTGCTTAATCTGGTAGCAGTGATTGTGAATGAGCTGGTTGTGTGTATGGATGAGCTGTCTGAGTCTTTCAGCAGTGGCTATGGGCATGATGATTGTGGTTTGTTGTTTGAAATGTTGAAGAAGACGGGAGAGAGATTCCAGGGATGAATTGAGTGTTTTGATATGTGCCAACATGAGTCTACGGCTGGCTTGGAATAGAATTCTTGTAGTGGTAGTGGTAAGAGCGGTGTTATGAAGATCGGATGGGGTGTGAGAAAGTGAGAAGCCGCGAGGGGTGATTCGCAGTCGAATGCATTGTTTTAGAAAGTTGAGATGAGATGCAGATTTCGTTTTCTGAAACTGTGTTTTAGCATATCCTAGTGCAAATGGCTGGATGATAGGTGGCAGAAAATGAATGGACTGGTGAAAACTGGCATGTGTACGGGAGAGGAATTGGGGGGCCGGCATTATGTTCTGATTTAGGTTCTTAGAGTTGAGAGGTCAGGAGTGCCTGATTGCGATCGCACGTACACGACTAAAAACGTATGTTAAACGAAATACGGATCAATGATTAACAGTATACAATGATCGAAAGACGTATACACGATAACAATCACACACACTGATGACGTAAACAGAAATACAAAACAACGAAGGGTAGCAGTCAGTATGAATCAAAATAGATCTAGTTGCAAAGCGAGAGGACTGCAGGCGGAAATCTAAACAAATCTTAAATAAATGTTAGCGAACCGCCCAGAGAACGTGGACAAACGAGTCACAAGACGAAACACACAACTAGTTTCGACCTCTTAGGTCTTCATCAGGTGAGACATTAACGAATAAAACAATGAAAATTCACTTAGCTTTGATCGCTTCAGATCACTTGGTAGGGTTCAGCGCAAGGAAGAAGGCGTTGAATGAGAACGAGGCTGTTGGAAGGGAAATAGTGAGCGAGTCAAAGTCGTAATGAAGATAATATTACTGATAGGAATACTAATAATGGTCAAAATACTGAGAGAGAAAAAAAAAAAAGAAGGGGCAAGATTACTACCAATCTGTGTCAATAAGTATGGGTATGGGAGAAAGGAGAGTGGGTTAGAGGATTCTTAAACAGCAGGGTTGCCGTGGCAACAGTCCCAGAGGCGAAGGCGATGGTGATGTCAATGCCAGTGGTAGTATCAATACTAGCAATAGTATTACTGAATGATACTGCTAACAACGATAGTGAAGGTTAAGGTAATGAAAGCATGATACAGAAATATATTTAGAAAATACAATTTTTATAATAATCAAATAAATAAATAAATGAAACATTAAAAATAATAATAAATTAAAAAATCAGTAAATAATAATAATTAAAATAAAAAAAAAAAAAATAATAATTAAAAAAAAAAAAAAAATAATGATAATAAATGCATAAATAAGATAGCTATAAGTTGTGTGAGGTGAATAGTGGGAGATAAGGTAGTATGTGTGTGTGTGGTGGGAGGATATTATGGGCTGAGATAGAAGTGGTGGGTTGGTACATGTTACTTTAAGGTGTAGATGCTATGAGGGTGGAGGGAAGAAGGGGATGGGTTTACGTACTAACTGGGGGAGGGGGAGGGGCAACATATTCACACCTATACACAATCTCTCTCTCTCTCTCCCCCCCCCCCCCCCCCTTTCACGACCAACGATAAAGGAGCCAGCATTCTATTTATTATGTGTGTGTGTATGTGTGAGTGTGTGTGTGTGTGTGTGTGTGTGTGTGTGTGTGTGTGTGTGTGTGTGTTCCATTTGTAATATCAGCCTTATTCATTGGTTACCCCCACCTCCACCCCCAGCAACCGCCATATCCACCAACACCCCTACACACATCATTACTAGGGCAGGGGGAGGGGGGAGTAAGTCGATTGATGTAGCAAATGGAGAGACTCAGAGAGTGTAGGAAAAGGGAAGATGATGATAGCTGCAACCTATGTCTGAGGTAAACAGAGGGAGGTAGGGTGGTATGGGTGTGTGTAGGTGGGGGATATTTCAGGCTGGAGCTGCAGAGATGGAATGGTACATACTACTTTTGGACGTTGATGCCATGAGGGTGGACGGTGCCCAGTTTGGCAATGAGATGAGATTCCTGCATAAGGCGTTCCAAGCTGTCACTCTTAGATTGCCAAAGTGCCAAGACTTTGACATGGTTGATGTTGTGTTGGGCATGGTTGAAGTGTAGAGCGACTGGTTTGGGCCGATGGTGGCGGATGTCGGCCAGGTGTTCAGAGATGCGCGTCTCAAGTGTGCGAGATGTCTCACCTACATAGATCTTACCGCACAGCTGACAGTGGATGGCATACACAATGTTATGGCTCTGGCAGGAGAAAGTGCGTTTAATAGTGAAAGAGCCTGTGGGGCCATGTAGGATGGTGTCTGGTTTGGTGAGAGAGCAGATTTTGCAGTTGGGTTTTGAGCAGGGGAAAGTACCTGGTGGCTTAGGTGTTGAGATTTTGTTCAGCTTAGAGCGCACCAGTAGGTCGTTGAGGTTTTTGTCACGTTTGAAAGTGATCATTGGTGTGGTCTCAAAGGCAGGTTTATGGTTTTCTACTATGTGCCAGTTAGACTTCAGGATCCTGCAGATGGGCAGATTGTGAGGATGGAAGAGAAGGCAGGCAGTGGGTCTGTCTGTCTCTTTGGGAGGTTTAGTTTCCAGAGTAGATGTTCTGGATTTAGCTGCAGTGCGGCTGAGAGCATCACTGATGACGGCACTAGGGTATCCACGGTTGGTGAAAAAATCAGACATTTTGGCTGCTTGTATAGTGAAATCCTCTTCGCTAGAGCACAGTCTGCGTAGGCGAAGGAATTCAGAATATGGAATGCTATTTTTAGTGGACTGGTGGTGGGAAGATGTGTAGTCCAGGTATGAGTGCGCATCTGTAGGTTTGTAGAAGACTGAGGTTTGAAGCAGTCCATCTTTGAGGGAGATAGTGATGTCCAGGAAATTAACTGACTGTGAAATGGTGTAGGTCAGCTGGATGGATGGATGGAAGGTCTGTGCAAAGTTGAGGAAATTCTGGAGGTCATGTTCTGGCATGGATGTGGCTCCCAATCCATCATCTATGTATCTTTTGTAGAGCTCTGGTGTTGGGCCTGTGTAAGAGGTTAGTAGGCGGTGTTCTAGGTGTCCCATGAAGAGGCAGGCATAGGATGGTCCCATTTTGGTTCCCATAGCAACACCACTGATTTGTGAGAATGTGTGGTTGTTGAATTCAAAAGTATTGAGGGTGAGGACTAATTCTGCAAGTCTGACTAGTGTAGCTGTGGGAGGGTGTTGTTGGTTGGGGGGCCGTTTGTTAAGAAAGAATGTGAGGGCCTTCAGTCCATCAGCATGAGGGATGGAAGTGTAGAGAGAGACGACATCAAGGGTAAAGAGGAGGCTGGGTTTGAAAGTGGGATCTGTGTTGTATGAATTAATCATGTTGAGTGTGTGTGTGTAGTGTCTTTGAGGTATGTGGGGAGGCCTTGTACTACGGGTTGGAGGAGAGAGTCTAAGTACTGTGAAATGTGTTCTGTAGGGCAGCTGCATGCAGATACTATGGGTCTGCCGGGAGTATTGGTTTTGTGTATTTTAGGGAGCAGGTAGAAGGTGGGTTGTTTGGTGTCTGTCATTATGAGGAGTTTGGCTGTCTTCGGTAAGTTGTTGTGTTTGATTTCTTGTTTAACTGTGGTTGAGATGAGTTTCTGGTGTCCGCTTGATTTCTTGTTTAACTGTGGTTGAGATGAGTTTCTGGTGTCCGCTTGATTTCTTGTTTAACTGTGGTTGAGATGAGTTTCTGGTGTCCAAACCTGTCCGCAATTCCAACCTCTCACGGGATGAACAAAAAGCCCTTGAATCACTGAGACAAAGACAAGACATTGTCATCAAACCAGCAGACAAGGGTGGTGCAGTGGTGGTCTGGGACAAACAGTTGTACATAAAAGAAGCACACAGACAACTGTCAGACACAAATTTCTATACACCACTCACAGCATCACCCCTCCCCCAACACCAGAAACTCATCTCAACCACAGTTAAACAAGAAATCAAACACAACAACTTACCGAAGACAGCCAAACTCCTCATAATGACAGACACCAAACAACCCACCTTCTACCTGCTCCCTAAAATACACAAAACCAATACTCCCGGCAGACCCATAGTATCTGCATGCAGCTGCCCTACAGAACACATTTCACAGTACTTAGACTCTCTCCTCCAACCCGTAGTACAAGGCCTCCCCACATACCTCAAAGACACTACACACACACTCAACATGATTAATTCATACAACACAGATCCCACTTTCAAACCCAGCCTCCTCTTTACCCTTGATGTCGTCTCTCTCTACACTTCCATCCCTCATGCTGATGGACTGAAGGCCCTCACATTCTTTCTTAACAAACGGCCCCCCAACCAACAACACCCTCCCACAGCTACACTAGTCAGACTTGCAGAATTAGTCCTCACCCTCAATACTTTTGAATTCAACAACCACACATTCTCACAAATCAGTGGTGTTGCTATGGGAACCAAAATGGGACCATCCTATGCCTGCCTCTTCATGGGACACCTAGAACACCGCCTACTAACCTCTTACACAGGCCCAACACCAGAGCTCTACAAAAGATACATAGATGATGGATTGGGAGCCACATCCATGCCAGAACATGACCTCCAGAATTTCCTCAACTTTGCACAGACCTTCCATCCATCCATCCAGCTGACCTACACCATTTCACAGTCAGTTAATTTCCTGGACATCACTATCTCCCTCAAAGATGGACTGCTTCAAACCTCAGTCTTCTACAAACCTACAGATGCGCACTCATACCTGGACTACACATCTTCCCACCACCAGTCCACTAAAAATAGCATTCCATATTCTGAATTCCTTCGCCTACGCAGACTGTGCTCTAGCGAAGAGGATTTCACTATACAAGCAGCCAAAATGTCTGATTTTTTCACCAACCGTGGATACCCTAGTGCCGTCATCAGTGATGCTCTCAGCCGCACTGCAGCTAAATCCAGAACATCTACTCTGGAAACTAAACCTCCCAAAGAGACAGACAGACCCACTGCCTGCCTTCTCTTCCATCCTCACAATCTGCCCATCTGCAGGATCCTGAAGTCTAACTGGCACATAGTAGAAAACCATAAACCTGCCTTTGAGACCACACCAATGATCACTTTCAAACGTGACAAAAACCTCAACGACCTACTGGTGCGCTCTAAGCTGAACAAAATCTCAACACCTAAGCCACCAGGTACTTTCCCCTGCTCAAAACCCAACTGCAAAATCTGCTCTCTCACCAAACCAGACACCATCCTACATGGCCCCACAGGCTCTTTCACTATTAAACGCACTTTCTCCTGCCAGAGCCATAACATTGTGTATGCCATCCACTGTCAGCTGTGCGGTAAGATCTATGTAGGTGAGACATCTCGCACACTTGAGACGCGCATCTCTGAACACCTGGCCGACATCCGCCACCATCGGCCCAAACCAGTCGCTCTACACTTCAACCATGCCCAACACAACATCAACCATGTCAAAGTCTTGGCACTTTGGCAATCTAAGAGTGACAGCTTGGAACGCCTTATGCAGGAATCTCATCTCATTGCCAAACTGGGCACCGTCCACCCTCATGGCATCAACGTCCAAAAGTAGTATGTACCATTCCATCTCTGCAGCTCCAGCCTGAAATATCCCCCACCTACACACACCCATACCACCCTACCTCCCTCTGTTTACCTCAGACATAGGTTGCAGCTATCATCATCTTCCCTTTTCCTACACTCTCTGAGTCTCTCCATTTGCTACATCAATCGACTTACTCCCCCCTCCCCCTGCCCTAGTAATGATGTGTGTAGGGGTGTTGGTGGATATGGCGGTTGCTGGGGGTGGAGGTGGGGGTAACCAATGAATAAGGCTGATATTACAAATGGAACACACACACACACACACACACACACACACACACACACACACACACACACACTCACACATACACACACACATAATAAATAGAATGCTGGCTCCTTTATCGTTGGTCGTGAAAGGGGGGGGGGGGGGGGGAGAGAGAGAGAGAGATTGTGTATAGGTGTGAATATGTTGCCCCTCCCCCTCCCCCAGTTAGTACGTAAACCCATCCCCTTCTTCCCTCCACCCTCATAGCATCTACACCTTAAAGTAACATGTACCAACCCACCACTTCTATCTCAGCCCATAATATCCTCCCACCACACACACACATACTACCTTATCTCCCACTATTCACCTCACACAACTTATAGCTATCTTATTTATGCATTTATTATCATTATTTTTTTTTTTTTTTTAATTATTATTTTTTTTTTTTATTTTAATTATTATTATTTACTGATTTTTTAATTTATTATTATTTTTAATGTTTCATTTATTTATTTATTTGATTATTATAAAAATTGTATTTTCTAAATATATTTCTGTATCATGCTTTCATTACCTTAACCTTCACTATCGTTGTTAGCAGTATCATTCAGTAATACTATTGCTAGTATTGATACTACCACTGGCATTGACATCACCATCGCCTTCGCCTCTGGGACTGTTGCCACGGCAACCCTGCTGTTTAAGAATCCTCTAACCCACTCTCCTTTCTCCCATACCCATACTTATTGACACAGATTGGTAGTAATCTTGCCCCTTCTTTTTTTTTTCTCTCTCAGTATTTTGACCATTATTAGTATTCCTATCAGTAATATTATCTTCATTACGACTTTGACTCGCTCACTATTTCCCTTCCAACAGCCTCGTTCTCATTCAACGCCTTCTTCCTTGCGCTGAACCCTACCAAGTGATCTGAAGCGATCAAAGCTAAGTGAATTTTCATTGTTTTATTCGTTAATGTCTCACCTGATGAAGACCTAAGAGGTCGAAACTAGTTGTGTTTCGTCTTGTGACTCGTTTGTCCACGTTCTCTGGGCGGTTCGCTAACATTTATTTAAGATTCATAACATAGAAGACAATCACTCTGGGTAGGTGGCTTTCCAGGCTACCACCAGAAAGTCCCCAGCTTTCCAGTTCTCTGCCAAGTCCTTTCAGTAGAACCTGTCAAAGGAAGTCTTAGATCTCCAACCTGCTGCCCGACAAATGCCTGGGACCATTATGCATCACCAGAGGGCGCAGTCTGCGGAAAGAGCCTACATTTTATGTGCCCTGATATCCTCGCTTGGAGGCAAAGGTTTCTGGCCAAAGACGTAAGCCTGACAAATAAGCTACCTCAGCCAGGAGCTTATCGTCTGGGGTCTAACAGCGGCATCATGTCTCTCACGCCAGAACTGCATGTCAGAAGACTGACTGTCTACTGAAGATTAACCCACGGTGCTTTGACAGGACAGTTACCCTGTTCCACCTTCAAACGCCGGGGTCTGGGATAAGGCGTTGAAAGGGCCTACACGTGACCGAGCCGACATCGCGCCACACCTCAAAGGCCGTGGGCCCCTGGAAAGGGCAAGGACCTCGCTGACCCTCCAGCTGAAGCCAGGCTGGCCCGACAACATGTCTTCAGTGAGAGGGTCCTGGCAGAATATTCAGGAATGAGGTCAAGGTCACTGGACGTCAGATACTCAATCAGTTTCAGTTTCATCAAGGAGGTGTCATCGCGTGCGGACTAGTCCATATACGCTACACCACATCCGCTAAGTTTGGACACCACACTATGCGTAATTTAAAGCTGATGGATAAATTGATTAATGACTAAGATGAGAGAATTTAAGAAGAGGGTTTTATGTCCACGACTTAGCAGATGTCTCATCTACACATTAGCCCAACGCGTTGGTCAGACCTTGGGTGCCTACCTGACATTGGATGTGCCATTATTCTCGTTGCATGTGTGTGTGATGAATGTGCACGTGTGTGTGTATTTGTGTGAGCGTGGAAGTGTGGGCATTGACACGTGTGTGTTCATGCCGGTGTGTGTGCGTGTGCCAGTGTGTGTGTGTGTGTGTGTGTGTGTGTGTGTGTGTGTGTGTGTGTGTGTGTGTGTGTTTGGGTGTGCGCGTGCCCTCGATTGTTTGTGGGAAATGAATGTTCAGAAGTGGACATAGTAACAAGAACAATAACAAGAACAACAATAGCATCTCTCTCTCTCTCTCTCTCTCTCTCTCTCTCTCTCTCTCTCTCTGTGTGTGTGTGTGTGTGTGTGTGTGTGTGTGTTTGTCTCTCTCTCTCTCTCTCTCTCTCTCTCTCTCTAACGAATACACACTCACATCTATGGACTCTCTAATTTATACACCCGCATCGACCCACCGATGCACACCTACTAGCGCATACATATCTACAGTATACACTGGAGTTCCTGAGAGATTCAAAGTCTTTTCTCAGTCGGCATGTGTTTGATCGTTGGTGTCTGCTATTGGAAAGATCCAGTATGAGTCTGCTGCCATCTGTATGAGTCTTTGCGGCGTTGGCCTTGAGATCATATCAATGTTTCTTTGGTTAGTGATGTTTCTTGCTCTTCCTTTAAGTCTGGATGTACGACCACTTCCTCTTTTAATGTTCAGATCTGAAAGATGATCCATGATAGAGTGGCTTTGCTCTTGTTTGTTGAGGCGACTCTATAGATTTCTTATCATATCTGATCGACCCAGCTGTAATCCAGTTCTTATCGTTGTCGTGTCTGCCACTGTGCTCTCCCATTGCCTTTAACTCTGCATGTCCAGTGCAGTACATCCATACGAGTCTCTCCAGTAGGAGGTTTTGCATTCCTTCACGCCATGCAGGGCTTTCTATTGCACTCTCCAATTTCTGAGGTAGCAATAGGGGTAAGCACTATTTAAGATACAGGGGATCCCAGTGCCTTCTCTCTTTTTTCCCCAATTTTAGAATAAGAGATCAGTTCAAATATGAAAGGCCCATGGCTTCTATCAATGTCTCTGCCCATGAGTTTACAGGTCTTAGTAATCACTGACCTAAAACCTCTCAAGGTATTTGCCTTTCTGCCTGGCATCTGCAAGTCCCCAGCAGTGTACTACATCTTCCAGTTCGGGCTGAGCCAGGCAGATGCCAACCAGAGTGCACCGCTCAGCAAAGATCTTTCCATTTATTGTGACATACCTCAAAGTGGAATGTCTTTGCTCTGCCATGATCTTCTCCACACAAGAAGGGTGGAATTGCCTATGCTCAGAGGGGAATCTCCTGACTTGGGACTGGCGTGCCGATAGAGGGAAGTTGGATCGATATGCCACTTCCTCTACTGGAGTAGTAGGGGCAAACCTTCTACCTAGGAAGAGCCACATGGACCGTCCCCAAACAAGAGATCAACAGACAGCTCCAACGTTTCGTACATTTGAAAGGGGCAAATCAGGACCACCTGACACTTTTCGCTCGTTACTTTCCTCAGGATAACCAAAATAAGAAGGAAGGGGTGGGGAGGGAACGCGTACACGACCCTTCTCTGCCAAAAAATAGCGAGAACATCCACAGCAAAGGCCGTTGGTTCTGGAACTGGGGAGACAGCCACACAGATCTCCCTGGACACAGATCTCTCTGAAAAGGCAAACCAGGAGGAGAGAGATCGCCAGAGTGAGTGAGTGCCTCCCTAATTCCTTATAAAGGCCACCACCGTAGAGTTGTCTTAGCGGAACCGTAAAGTCGGGCCTTTCGGAATCAGTGAAAGATTTGAATACCGAGCAACACCGCTCCCATCTAGGACAAATTGATGTGATCTGTAACTGCCAAACTCCCCCAATGCCCACTGCACTCAAAGAAGAGGGGTAAGAGGAGCGTACCCCAGACCGTCTCGCTTACATCATCACAAATCATGACACAGAGGAAGATGGGAAATAACGGGAGCCAGCCAATCTACATCCAGCCAATGTTGGAGAGACGAGACAAGGGATGGACCCAGAGCAAGAGTTACGTCCAAAGAGCCTGTGACTTGTGATTCAACATCCCTCAGTGCCCATTGCACTGAACGCACATGTAGGCGGCCCAAAGATATGAGCTCTGTGCCACAGAGGCAATCATGGTCTGAATGCTGTTAGGGTTAGCAGAAAGGGACTGAGCAAGAGACGCAGGAAACGATTGAATCCTTTCTGTTTTAGGATTCTGGAAGACGCACCAAAATGACATCCATAAGAAAATGCATCCCCAGGTGAAACACGCCGAGAGGAACCTCTGTCCGACTTTAGAGATTGGCCATTCCAAAATAGCCAAATCCCTGACAGAACAGAAGGGACCTGGTGTATGTGTAACAAATTATACAGAAAATGGGTGACATCAAAACAGCGATGCAAGGTACGTGCACTGAAAGTGAGTCCCTGACCTTTGTGAAAATTGGACTGAGGGATAGGCTGAGAAGGAGTGCCTTGAAGCAATACATCTTCTGCTATCAAGGTCTTTCATACGTTTTTCGCCAAACAGACCTCTTGTACAGGGCAACCAGAACCCTTCTATGTGGTACAATGGTAACACTAATGTGCTAGGACACAAAGATAAACATGGTAATGATAATAATAATAATATAATAAAATGATGATGATGATGATGATGATGATAACGTGTGATAAAAAAAAATTAATAATACTATAATAATGATAATGATGATAATAATAGTAATCATAATAATAATAATAATGTGAGTATTTGTATGGGGCAATTCTAATTTATAATAATACTTAGTAGTGTATACTTGTGTTTGTTTGGTGCAATTCTCATTCATGATAATGATAAGTATTTGTCTGGTGCAATTGTAAGTGAAAACTACTTTGTGCGTTTTCATACATCACTGATTTTGTTTAAACGGCTATCTTATTACAGAAGTTGTTGTGTGCACACAATGTGGGAAAAGCATTTTTTTTAAATGCTACGCCGAAAAGATAAGATTTTAGCTGTGCTTTGAAAACAGAAAAGCATCTGGGAAATCAGATAAGTTTCTAGCTGCGCTTTGAAACCAGAAAAACATCTGAGAGGTCCAGATAACCATCGGCTTTCACAGAAGCAAGACGCAGGTACAGAGGTACAGATGACGTTCGGTACAGAGGTACAGATGACGTTCGGAAATCTGCAAGGAAGGTAAGCTTAATCTGTGTCACAGCTGGCGTTTTATGGGACAGATGCCGCTGCTGGGCATAGCAAGAGCCATGTTGGCCCATCAGTCAGTTCAGCAGGTCAGCCAAAGCCATGTTGCCCCATCAGTCAGTTCAGCAGGTCAGCCAAAGCCATGTTGCCCCATCAGTCAGTTCAGCAGGTCAGCCAAAGCCATGTTGCCCCATCAGTCAGTTCAGCAGGTCAGCCAAAGCCATGTTGCCCCCTCAGTCAGTTCAGCAGGTCAGAGAGAGTGATGGGCACAGCCAAAGCCATGTTGCCCCATCAGTCAGTTCAGCAGGTCAGAGGGAGTGGAAGCCACTGTGTGGGCGTGAATCAGGGGGTATACAGTCCCCGTCGTTATCTTGTCGCGCACTTCTAATCAAATATTTGACTCTAGATGGAGGCCTGCTTGTTTGACCCACGTATCATGAAAAAGAGACTCTATTTGTAGTGGAACGAAAGGCGTTCTCTTCCCCTTGATATGTTTTTTTTTTTTTCAGGAACAGGTTCATTGACGTGAAGAACGCAAACTTTGCGTTTCTACTGTACTTATTCATTTTCATTATGTTTGGACATACAGAGCTGCTGGCCTTACTGTCACAATAATTCTTCGTTTAAATACACCTGTCCATTTAACATGACGACAGTTGCAGCTTTTAAACCTGCAGGGTTTGTTTGTTTTTTTCGAATGTTTTATCTTGTCATTTCCTGTGTGCATTCGTTAACCCCATGCTCTTGCCAGTTGTTCTCGGTTAGCCTATGTGCCTCTTCTCGACCTTTCCCCCCAGAGCATATTTTTTATTTTCAACATTTTGCTCCGGTTGTATGCATAATGTATATCTACACGCGTGCCTGCAGTTATGTTTGCGAGCTTGAAGGCTGATTACCTGTGCATATATAATTGTACAGTGAGCGCCAGATTTAAGCATTTTTGTTCATTGCGCATTAAGTAATGTCAATGCTGGTTGAAGAACATAGATGAAATGAACGGAGAACAAAATCTGATAAAACGTACTTTCGTTTTTGTTGTTTTCTTGACATAAATGAAAGCTACTTGAGGATTGAGCAAAAGAGAGATGGGGACACTGCATTAGAATAATTTCCATCGTTTACGTCTCATCTCGACATGTGCATGATCTCAACAGACCGTTTTTCATTTGCTTCAGTTTGTTTTGAGGCGGATGGGAGAAGTGGGAGGCGGTTGTCTAAAAGGCTGACGGGAGGTTGTCTAAAAGTCTGATGGCATTCGTTTTTGTTTCCAATTGGTAGACATCATTGCTTGACAAGTTCGAGTTTAATCATCCTTTGACTTCTATTACAGCACGAAGCGTTGACTTCTATTAGAGCACGAAGCGTTGACTTCTATTAGAGCACGAAGCGTTGTATTAAAACAAGAACAAAGGTACTACGTGGCATTTCAAGGTAAGGGTACTACGAAGACAGAATGCACACCGCTTGATTAACGACAATTTATATGCATAACTTTTTTTCCCCAAAGTTAATAAAGTCGAGTTATATAGATGGATTACTTTTGCTCTAGCATTCAATTAATTACATACACTGAAAAGACATTTTGGATTTTGTTTTTTATATCCACGTAGCTGTTTGCGAAATTTGGCTTCTTTTGAATGTTTTATTATGAAATCAAACACACACACACACACACACACACACACACACACACCGGCACACGATCGCGCGTGCGCACTCGAACACACACACACACACACACACACAAACACACACACACCACACACACACACACACACTTAAATGATTGATTTGTTGACTTTTATGGAATTCTCTCAGTTTTTATTGATCCATTCTTTTTAA
Source organism: Conus canariensis (assembly GCA_033310375.1). NCBI lineage: Eukaryota > Metazoa > Mollusca > Gastropoda > Neogastropoda > Conidae > Conus > Conus canariensis. The sequence continues at coordinate 13,545 of JAMYXO010002177.1, forward strand.
AGCTTGCTCCAAGTTTGGTTATACTTCCCATTAATATATTTTAGCCAATTGTGTATCGGCGGTTTGGGTTTTGTTTGTTTGTTTGTTTGTTTTGTTTGTTTGTTTGTTCGGTTGGCTGGTTTGCTTGGTTGGTTGTTTTTGTTGTTGTTGTTGTTTTCTCAATTTTTTTTTCTTTTGCTTACTTTGTTTTGGTCGACTAAAAATTTGACCGCGTTTGGTTTTTTCACTTGATCGACTTGTTGCTTTTGACTAGAATGCTGTAACCAGAAAGCTGTCTTCTGACAAGAAGACAGCCCTGATTTTCTGACTGTCTGCAAGTAATGGAATTCCAGACTAGCTAAATACAAAGAATCTCGTACTGTTTTCAGTTCCACTTGATAACAGATCGCAAGAACCTGAAGTGACAGTGTCATTGGAATGTTTTTTTTTTTTTTTTTTTTTTTTTTTTTTTTTTTACCAACAAAAACCATACGTATTGCATTTAACTGTTCCGTACTGTTTCATATCAGCATATTGATACAAAAAAATGTTTGTCAAACCGAGTTCTTTTTTTCAGATGAATATATTTCCTTAGAATAGTAACCAGAATTGGGTAAACTCTGAGTGTAGGATCCAGTGTTCAAAATCGGCGAAATAACGTCCCTTTGGTCGACATTTTCCATCCATCGAGTACGTGACATAGTGGCATTGCGTCAACCCGCATGTGTCGCTAGTATTTCTGGAACATTTTTGGGTATTTTCAGTGTAGGTTCATTTTGAACTGTTTGTGAAGAGCAAATACGATCGTGTTTGGAAAGTAGAGGATTTTAACCTGCCAGTTTGCTGCCTTCTTCCTGCAGACATTGTCCATGTATCTGAAGCTAAGCAAACTTGTTGACGCCCAACAAAACGAAACAAAAGTTGATAATTTTTTGCGACCTGTCTTAAAGCGTTGTCGTTCTGGTGGGTTGGGTGTAGTGTAAAACCCTTCCACTTACCGCACTGACCCGGCATGATTCCCCCCCCCCCCCCCCCCCCCCCTCTATCCTGTCATCTTCGGTCAGTGGAGACGTTAAATCTGGATATCACTAACAGACTTTTATTAATCTATCATATCAGGGACTATTTCGTGAATATGGGTTTTTAGAGTGTGTAAAAGCATACATATACAGATTTTCTCGTTGCTGTTTTTTTAGTAGTTTGAAAGTATCAACATACAGACCACTACATTAATGTGTGTGTGATGAAGGATGCTAGGAGAGACAGGAAGAGGGTGTGAGGGAGGAAGACGCCGTCTCATAGAAACTGAGGTTTGAATTCGCAAGATTTGGAGTTTGTTCTGTGTGCTTTGACAGCCAGGCTATCGGTTTCACTGTTCTTTGAAACAACCAGATGGGAGTGTTCAGATGTGGTTTGCTGTCACTGTTCTGTGAAACAACCATATGGGAGTGTTCAGATGTGGTTTGCTGTCACTGTT
>JAMYXO010002177.1:20000-25102 GCA_033310375.1 Conus canariensis
GGAGTTCAACCACTAACGAACTGAAGCGCATTTGGAGAGCTCGGGACCTCAAACGTCGAACTTAATTCGCCCCAACTCCAGCTAAAGTTATCATCGATACTTCAAATATCTCCCAACGATCACACATACTTCCAAAGGGTTTTTTTTCCTAATTTAAATCTCGTGTAACCAGCTGCATTTAGATCGCTGCCAGGTTCGCTACTATTGAGTAAAATCTCTCTCTCTCTCTCTCTCTCTTCTCTCTCCCCTTTTCTCTCTTTCTTCTTTTCGCTCCAAACACACACACACCCCAACCCCAACACTTTTATATATATATAAAATATATATATATATTTTTTATATGTAGACAAAACCAACACACACCACACCACACACACACCCACATGTAAGCTCTCTCTTTTCTGTTTTAACACACACCCACACACAAACGTGTGTGTTATGCGGTGTGTGTGTGTGTGTGGCCGTGGGGCGAGCGTGCGCGTGCTTCTGCTTCTGTGTGTGGCAGGCTCGGAGAGAGAAAGAGACAGACAGACAGCAAAAAATCTAATCTCTTTTACTGTGGGAAAATTTTAAACGCAAAAAAAATTAAATGGTTGAGGAGGAAATTAATTCTTGCGTCATGAAAATAATTTAGGATGAACAAATAGCCTTGAATCGCTGAGACAGCGAAAAAGACATTGTCATCAAACATGCAAAAAAATTTGGTGGAGTGGTGGTCTGGGAAAAACAGCTGTATAAAAAGAAGCCACGGGACAAAGTTGGACACATATTTCTATACACCATCAAAAGCATCACCGTATCTTAACACCAAAAAGCATTCAACCACATTTAAAAGCAAGACATCAAACATAACAACTTACCGAAGACACCCAAAAAACTCCTCATAATGACAGACATTAAAAACCACTTTCTACCCGCTCCCTAAAACCAATACACCCAGCGACCCCTTTTTTTTCTGCATGCAGCTGCCCACAGAACACATTTCACAGTACTTGACTCCCTCCTCCAAACCCAAAATTACCTCAAAGGGCACAAACCCCCACACTCAACATGGTCAATTCCCTTTCAAAAACAGACCCTCTTTCCAACCCAGCCTCCTCTTTACACTTTATGTTGTCTCTCCCTTTTCACTTCCATCCCTCACGTCATGGGGGTGAAGGCCTCACATTCTTTCTTAACAAACAACCCCCTTTTCATCAACACCCTCTCATAGCTACACTGGTTCGACTTTTCCCGAATTTGTCCTCCCTTTAAAACCTTTGAATTTAACAACCATCCCTTCCCCCAAAAAGTTTGGGGTTGCTATGGGAAAATAAAAATGGGACCATCCCATGCTTGCCTCTTCATGGGGGCACCCCGAAAAACCGCCTACTTTTTCTTTTTACAGGCCAAAAACCAGAGAGAAAACAAAGAAAAAAAAAAAAAAAAGTTTCATGGATTTATGGGGCTGGGGGCCACATCCATGCCAGAGCATGGGTCTCTGCCCAAATTTTCCCCAAAATTTGCCCCGGGCCTTTCCCCCATCCATCAAAATTGACCCACCATTCCACAGTCGGTTTAAATTCCTGGATACACATCTCCCTCAAAGATGGATGCTCAAAACCTCATTTTTTTATAAACCCCCTGATGCGCACTCATACCCAGGGTTAAACTCTTCCCCCTACCCATCTTTTAAAGGGCAGCATTCCATCTTCTCAATTCCTTCACTTATGCAGACTCTCTGCCCCCCAAAGAAAAAGACTTCACTGTACAAGCAGCCAAAATGAGGTTTTTTCCCAACCGTGGCTTTCCCAGTGCTGTCATTAATGATGCTCTCTGCTGCATCACACTGTATCCAGAACATCTGTCTGAAAACCCCGCCTCCCAAAGAGACAGATTTATCCATTGCCTGCCCCCCCCTCCATCCTCACAGTCTGCCCATCTGCAGGATCCTGAAGTCTAACTGGCACATGTAGTAAAACTTCCCCTTTTTGACCAAAATTTTAAAGTTCAAAATTTTAAACGTGGGAAAAAAACCTCAAGGGCCCACTGGTGGCTCTAAACAGAACAAAATCTCCCCCCCAAAGCCACCACCCTTTCTTTCCCCGCTCAAAACCCCCAAATGCAAAATCTGCCCTCTCACTAAAAACCCGGTACCATCCTATAGGGCCCAAAGGTCATTCACTATTAACGGGACATTCTCCTGTCAGGGCACAATATTATTTACGCCATCCACTGCAACTTGTGGGGTAAGATTTATGTAGATGAGACGTCTCGCACACTTGAGACGCCATCTTTAAAACACCTGGCCGACACCCGCCCCAACGGGGCCCAAAAACAGTGGGCTCTACACAAAAATCACGCCAACACAACATCAACCATGTCAAAACCTGGCTTTTTGGGGCAATTACAGATTTGACAAGCGGGAAAAAGGGGCCTTTATGTAAAATTTTTCCTTCCCCCTTTTTTTTTTTGGCCCCCCCCCCCCCCCCCCCCCCCCAGGCCCCCCCCCTTTTGGAACCCCCCCCTGTGGCTTTTTAAATTTTTTTTTCCAAAATTTGGGAAATTTGTGGCCTTTTTCCTTCCCCCCCCTCGGGGCAAAACCCTTTTCCCCGCAAACCTCCCCCCAAAACCCCACACGCATATACCTTTCCCTCCCACAAATTTCCCTCAGCCCAAATACGCCATCTTCCTTTTCCTCTCCCTCCCACTTCTGGGGTCTCTCCATTTGCTACTTTAATCTGCCCCTTCCTCCCCTCTCCCCTTCCCTTTTGTGTGTGTGTTGTGTTTTTTGGTGTGTGCGCGCGCGCGCGCGCGCGCACGGCCATTCCATTTGTACTTTTTAGCTTTTGACTCATTGATCTTTTCCCGCCCCTTTGGGCACTAGTAGCACTGTCAGCACGACGAGCTCCTTTATTAACTTTAAGTTAGAGTCGCGTCCTGTATGACCCCAAATGTGTTGTACTGTCGGGGTTCTTTCTGCTTTTTCCCCCGACTGTCGTAAACACTTCTCACATGAGGCCCCTTTTCCCGCTGAGCCGCCTTGTGCCCCAAGAACCCGTGCGTCACAACAACGATGTGTTGTGTCTTTTTAACCCCTGCTTACCCAAGACTTTACATAGTGAATGTATCCCTACTCATGCAAACAAATACTTTACACGGGGGGGGGCAACTCCCCTTGCATTTTTGGGGAAAGGGTGTGGTTTTTGCCCCCGGGGGGGCCCTGGTCCAAAAAAGGCTCAAGGCCCCCTTTTCCCAGTCGGGGGGGGGGCAGGGGGGCCCCCGGGGAAAAAGGCGTAGGGGGTTTTTCCCACGTCGGTTGGTCAGGGGGGGGACTGGCTGCTTAGCCCATGTCAGGGTCAGTAAAAGGGGAAAAGGGTCTTTCGTTTGGGTTGGGGGGGGGGGGAAAAAAAAGGGGGGGGCCCCCCCAAAAAGGGGAAGTGGAAGGGGTGGCTGTTTTGTAGGGGTACGGTTTTTAGAGTGTATTTGAATTTAAACTTGGGGATGTTTTCTTTGGAGGTCGGGAATTCGTTTCCCCCCGGGGGTTTGGTCATGCCCGGGGGTCTGCGGGCGAGTGAGTAGTTCTCAAACGGGGTATTTCCCCGTTTCGACTATGCGCACCGTACCCGTGCGTTCAAGCCCCAAAAAAGTTAAACAAATACAAACCTGAAAATGGGTTCATTCAATATTTTTTTTGGGCCCCTTTTTTGTCACGGCCCCCTTTTTGGTGAATGTTATACATTAAAATGAAGCTTCACTGGCACACTTTTTCTTTCTCTTCTCTCTCCTCTCTCTCCTTCTCTCTCCTTTTCCCCCCCCCCCAAAAACCCGCAACCCCTTTTTACTTCATTTCTCAGCCCCATTTAATCCGTTTTGTTTGAACTCTTCTTTTTTTTGCCCACCCCCTCCCCGGCTCCGTCCCCCCAAAAATGGCCCCCCAGCGTCTAAACCCCCCCCCCCCCAGAAACCCGCCGTCCTTTGCACAAAAGGCGGGGGCACGGAAGAGGCAAAAAAACCCCCCCCAGATTTATGCCACAGATTTGTTTCAATCAAATTTCATTTTTTTGCAGTTGTTTTTTTATTATCCACAGGGGAAAAAACTTAGTCTATGTGAAAAAAAATGAAAATTGAAAGGTTAATGTCCCCATAAACCTATCGGCGTAGGGGCATCAAGGTGTCAGAGGTTAACCCCCTTTTTCCCGTGCCCCCCCCCCAGAAAGGCAAGGCCAGTCCCCCCCTTTTCCCTTTCCCCCCCCTTTTTGCCCCCCCCAAAACCCCCCCCCCCCCCCCCAAAACCCCCCCCCAAAGAATCCCCGGGGGCCCCCCTTACGCGGACGGAGCATTGGTTTTCGACGGAAAAAAAAAGCATCCACGTTTGGCTGGAAATCACCCCCAAACAGTTGTTTAGGCAAAAAAGTTTTCTATTCCCCTAGGGAAAAAAAAAAGAGTGCCCCCACCCCTTTTTTTTGAAAAGGGTGCTCTTTGCCCCCCCTCAAGATCTTGGTTGATGTGTGGGTCCTTTTCCCCTTTTTACTGAAAAAAAAAAGCGGAAAGTTGTTCCCCTGCTTTTTGGGTTTTTTAAACGGTATAAGAAAAAACCCCCCCAGGAACGTTGCACCAGTCGACGGCATTCATTTTTAGAACCCAAAAATTTTTAAATCTTAAATAAATGTTAGCGAACCGCCCAGGGGAAGTGGAAAAACGGGGGCACAAGAGAAACACAATATTTCGGGGCCCCTTTGGTCTTCATAGGGAGACATTAACGAATAAAACAATGAAAATTACTTAGCTTTGAACGTTCAGATCACTTGGTTTTGGGGTTTTTCGCAAGGAAGATGTGATCTGAAGCGATCAAAGCAAAAAAATTTTATTGTTTTATTCGTTTTAAAAACTACCGATGAAGACCCCCGAGGGGGGAAAAAAAGGTTTTTTTTCTTGTGACTCGTTTGTCCCCGTTCTTGGGGGTTCGCAAAATTTATTTGATTTTTTTTTGATTTCCGCCCGCAGTCCCCCGTTTGCAACAAATTTTTTCAAGCTAAACAGAATGGTCGTTGTTGTTGTTGTTGTTTGTCATCGTACCCTGGCTAAAAGATTCCAGGGGGGGGAACTATAAAATAGGCATT
>JAMYXO010002178.1:0-25084 GCA_033310375.1 Conus canariensis
GATCTCTCGTGGACTCTGTTCTTTGGGTGGTCTGTGTCACCAGTGTATTGGAGTAACTGTCTGGCGTGAGAGCTATCGTTGGACTCTGCTCTTTCTGATGGGCTGTTTGTTTCTGATGTACTGTGTAGCCTCCAGAGGTCAATGTTGATCTTAGTCCGTCTGAAGTTTCACAAGCTTCTTTATGGGCCATCTCAGCTGAGCTATCTGGTGATTCTATCCTCTTCATTAGTGACTGTTACATCTGCTGTAGTCTCGTCCGTGTCCCCCTGTGAGGTGGGAGCACCTCATGAATCTGTATCTCCAAAGACTCTGGCGGACTTGTCCATGCAACCCTACACACCAAAGCGTGAACAACCTCGTGACTTGTCAGCAAGCCCTACATGCAGCCGAATATGTGGAACACCTTAGGTGAACTTGTCACAGGAGGACCTTACACAGCCAAATAGGTGAACAGCCTCGTGACTTGGTCACAAGACCCAACACGGCCCTCACCCAAAAAATGTGAAACACGGCTGCGTGACTTGTCGTACAAACCCTACATCAGCCAAAATTGGTTGAACCACCGTCCATGCCTCGTCCTTGTGACTGGTCAGACGGCTGAAAGGAGTGACGACGTCCACACCGATTTGACTCTCTCAGGGAAACGACGTCACCGTATTTGTTCTTCATCGGGGACTGCGTCAGATGACGTGCGTCATCTGTTTTATTTTTCTCCTCCCCTATTTTACACGAGTAGCGAGAACGTGGGCAGAGCGTGCTTTCATTCTCCCTCTGGTTAGCCTGGCGGATCCGAACACTGAGACGGGACGACTGAGGCCCACTTTGCACTTCTAAGTAGATGGTCACGAGCAGATGCTTGACGGTATAATTCCAACCAGGTCATGTGTTGATGCTGCACGGTAGAGTAATCTGACATCTCTCTCTGCTCTAGCGTCTCCTTCTCTCTCCTCTTGGAGTGCGGCCTTGGAGATGGCGAATGTCGACTTGTGTCTCAAACCTTCGACGGTTTATCACGTCATATCACCATCGGTGTCAGTGTAGGTAACGCCCTCCGGCTCTGCAAACAGAAGAGAAGGCAACAAGTTCGTTAATGATGTTCAGTTCATGTCTCAAGTATCAGATGTAAGAAGCACTACAGACCCAAAGCCACACAGCGACTGCACCCCCTCCCGACCGCCCCTGAGGCATATCTCCGCTCTCTCTTCGCCTTGCCCTCGCTGTCCCATAACACGTGCCAGTGCAATTCGCGCACTTCGATATGAAAACACAAGCAGCTCACAGCGGTCTTATAAAGTAGGGTCCCCTTACTTGGCACACGGGCCTCTGGGTGCGTTAATTAGCGCCAAATACGTCAGTCAGGTGAAGAAATTATCGCCAACTCTATGCGCAACATAATGCTCCCCTTCCACCGACCCACTGATCCCCATCCCTATCTCCCTCCTGCGACCTTTCCGATCTTGAGCAACTACCGGTGAGCGTTATTATGAAAACGACACGTCTCAGCTGGTATCTCCTTCACCAAACAGTAAGTAACATCATTTTACCATCCACCCCTCACGGTGCACACCCTTTTTTTTCTCTTCTCTCTCGCTCCACTTCTAATCCCACTACGACAAGTGCGCGACTGGTCATTTATAAATCATTGATGCAAGTATCGCTGCTCCCCTCAGCCCGATCACCCTTCCATTATTTCCAACACACCATTGACGGCCCCTGGTTGCCTCCTTCCCCTCTTTACCACCTCGCCCCTCACCCCTGGGGGGGGGCCAGCGCAACTGTCCACAGTGAAAAGAGAGGAAAATGAGAGGGCGATATGGTCATGTATCCAAATCAACATGACTGCATCCAATACAAAAACCAAGTAAAGACAATTCTTACGTCGGTAAGAAGCCTAGGAACCACCGCAGGAGGCCGAAGGAGAGGAAGACATAGATAGGAAGACCAATATCTAGTGCATCGAAACTGGCCTCGGAACGTTCAGCAACGACCTGAAAGCGGTCTGAGAGCTGTGACAGTGGAGGAAGCCGTTGCGAAGTGTGTTTGATGCGCTGGTAAGGCCACGGCCCAATAGCCTGGCGAACGAGTACATACCTACAAAAACCCTTTGTGGACGTGGTAGAGATAGAGAACAAAATAAATGAAATGTAACTCTAGCTACAATGGACAGGACGGTGTGTTGAGACTCGTGATTCATTCCTCGCGAACAGTCTGTTATTGAACTTCAGACTGCCATTTATATTTAGAATCGTTTAATCTTCACTGGCAAGGAAAGTGGAGATGGTGACGTCCGACATTTCGAGCCCTGTGTGTGTGGGTGTGTGAGTGAGTGTGTGTGTGTGTGTGTGTGTTGTGTGAAGAGAGAGAGAGAGAGAGATGAGAGAGAGAGAGAGAGAGAGAGAGAGAGGAATTGATTTGAAGTTTTTATTGACTCCCAATCACAACACAATCATGCAAAATGACCATAAACTCATTAACAAAATGGTTATACAAGCCACAATATAGGGTTATGGAGTGCGTACATGTTAGGTAATTAATATCAGGGGAACACAGGGTAAAGAACAGTGATCAAAGCACCGAACACAGGAACGGACAGACTTATATTCCAGACGATACAACAATTGTAAATTTGGCAGTTGTCACAATTGAGCACCTAGAGTTCGATGTTTGCGCGCCCTTGTGTTTTTTCGTTGGACCTGACTCCATTCCACATCCTCCCAGAGACAGTTTACGATACACAAAATTTCGCACAATGCCACCCTCCACCAAAAAACTTTAGAGACAGAAGGCATACAAAAAGAATATAGGAAAAACATTTCGTGGTAACACTGAGAGAGAGAGAGAGAGAGAAGAGAGAGAGAGAGAGAGAGAGAGAGAGAGAGAGAGACCAGACATGACAGACAGACAGACAGACAGACAGACAGACAGACAGACAGAAGGATTCAAAACAGGAACAGAGTCGACACATTTGGTCTAGATTTCAGCCCCTGCAGAATTCCAGAGCAGGTAATCTGTGTTGTTGTTTGTGCATGCTGTGTTTACATCTGAGGGTATGACCTTACTCTTGTCAGATAACAAACACACCCAAACACACACACAGGACAAGACCTAACTCTTGGTTTCAACACAGGTAAAAAGAGATACACGGACGATGTACACTCCATCTCTGATATTCCAAGGAGAGACGACGTAGTTTCCCCTATTATTATACTAGTGAACATGTGTGGGGCTTAAAAAAAAAAGGAAAGAAAAGTGGTTCGTGCTAAATAGAAGGTTTTGCGCTGCAGAAGGGTCGGTGGCGGATCTCTTAATCGTGATCGTGTACTCCACCAAGACAACAGTAAACATGCTCGGTGTTGAAGAGGTTTTTGGGCTGCAGAAGGGTTGGGAGGAGAATCAATTAATCATAATTCGTGTACTCCACTAAGAAATTCGTTAAAACACGAGCTGAATTAGACTGGATATGTTGTTTGATGTCCGAGTCTAGGTTTAACACCGAGACTGTTAAAAATATTGAAGCACGCAAAAATTTTGATGTCAATGGTTGGTTAAATACAGTGATAATATCATTTCTACTCTACATTGTACCAAGGTTATTTTGGAAACACTTCACAGAAAGATATCAAGCATGATAATGATGATGATGACGATGTTGGATGATGATGAAGATGATGATGATGATGAAATGATGATGATGATTAAGATAGATGATGATCCTTCCATCCTCCTCCTCATTGTAAATCAACATCATTACAAAATGTAAAGTCTCTTCCTGCTTGAATTCTGAAACAGACAAGGGGACACGTTTTGTTTAGGACTACATTTCCCATGATTGTGTTAACAAGCCGTGTCGTTTGTTTGAAAAGAATAGAGAAGGGGATCTGTGTGTTTCCATGGGATCGAGGAGAGATGAGTGAGGAGTGGTTTGTGCTGAATGGTGTAGGGAGCTTGCCAATACATGGCATTGCGCTCTATAAATATCATTCAATATTACTATCATTAAATCAAAAATTAAATGTAATGGCCATACAATAATGGCCATTCAGCTGTTGGCAGCCATCTGGTAGTAATGTTCTGATTCATCTTTATGATGATTATCATGGCGTCAGAAGATGACTGTGAAACAACACTTGTCTTGCTTCATGTTGTGTATTAAACAGCGTATACCGTGCACCTTGTTCATATTTACCTCATTTTGTTTTTCTTGTCAGTGATACTGCGTCTGTTTCCTGTCTTCTTATTGTGCAGTGTCCATCTTGCACTGCAACTCACCAAACGGAAACCAGCACTGCCTGCAGAGTACTTTCGTTCCACACTAAAGATGAATATGAAAGGAACGCAGAATTAGATCTTTTTCTGTGATCCGTTCAAGTGAAGATAAATGTGATGAAAATAATGTAAATGTTTACTGAGGTACTCCTTTTTCATCAGATACTGCCAACAGACTATATCTATGGCTCCTTTTGCAACAGAATCTCAGTATCGACCAGGCCCGGGAAAAACAGACACCTGCAATTCCTGATCAGGGACTTCGAGCAATGCTTGCAAAGATGCAATTGTTTGCAGTACAAAAGTCAACCCGATTTCAGAATATCACCCGGTGACATTTCACACCGACTTTTCAATGCAACTGTCACTCTGCACAGAGTGTCAGCCCATGTGACAGGCTGTCCTTACACTGAGGTACATAATGTCTCCCTGTTATGTTCCTGGCTGAACATATTGTATCAGTAGTCATATATCCACAGTGGAACAAACTGTCATACTTTAGTTAATGTAATGTTTGTGTGGAATCAGAACTGAAAAGTCACATGTGGAACAAACTGTCATTATTAGTTAATTATGGTTTTGAATCGGAACTGACAAGTCATTGTGTGGAACAAAATGTCATATTAGGATAATGTATGGTTTGGAATCGGAACTGACAAGTCCATTGTGGAACAGAAATGTCAATTTCAGTTAATGTATTGTTTGGAAACAAACTGTAAAGTCAGTGTGGAACAAACTGTCAATAATTAGCTAATGTATGGTTTGGAATCAGAACAGACAAGTCATTGTGGGAACAAACTGTCAATATTAGCTAATGTAGGTTTGGAGTTATCAGAAACTGACAACACAACTTTCTGTATCCACAGTGGAACAAACTTTCAATATTAGTAAAATTATGGTCTGGAATCAGAACTGACAAGTCACTTTCTGTGATTGCGGGTGTGCAGGTGAAGTAGGGAGATAAATGTGATCACCATCGCCAAAAGTGTTGATGAAGTCAGTGAGTAGTGGAGATAAATGGTGATCACCAACGCCAATATTGTTGATGTGAAGTCAGTGAGTAGGGAGATTATGGTGTAACACCAACGCCAATAGTGTTGAATGAAGTTCAGTAGTAGTGAGATTATGTGATCACCAACGCCATATAGGTGTTGATGATGTAAGTGAGGTGTTCACGCTGATGGCGGTCTGAGTCATCAGATGAGTAAGAAAGAAAGAGATCTGGTCTTTGCAAATACACCAACTGCATTTATCCACATGTTGAAAGAAGATGGACATGACAACGACTGACGACGACGAAGACGTTGTTAATAATAATAATGTGCGATATTGCATAAGGCAAGACTGCGGGCCGGTGTCCCTTCTCTGTTCCTGGGCAAGAGCCCGAAGAGACAAGCGTACATGAGGCCTATGCAATAGTTCTGACCAACGTTTCATAACAAAATACATTTCGAAAGGGTTTCTTTAATGGCATTGAATCGAAATCATGCAGATGGGTACCTATTTATGCACCCTCCATTATCTCAACTCCATCTTTTACGGGCCTAATCACATAGAACAATTGACGAGTCAGACCGACCGCCAAATTGCACCTTCACAAATGCGATAATTTGTTCTGGAGTAGACCATGAATATGTGACCTGCCGATTACGAAACGCATCTAGGGATGTAATTCTGCATGTGTTGACATTTTGACCGTTACGTGTGGCGTAGAATGTCACTTCGGGGTGACATTTTCTCCGGGTGTACCACACATGTTTAATGGGGCGACATTGTGTACTCGGGTGACATTGTGGTACAACCAGCGCTCATCCGTGAAGTGGATGAACGCGTCGGCTGCGTGGTTCCGGTCTTCTGTCTTTGAGTCCGTAACACGCTCAACTCTGGTTTATGAGGCGTGCAACGCCGAACACCCCCAGAAGGTAATGCTTTTGGTGGGAATCGAACCCCAAACGATCAACCACTGGGTCCGTGACACAAACCACTGCACAATAACAACAGATGTTAAGTTTGAATCAAAATTTCAAACTCTTGTGTATGATAGATAGATAGGTAAGGTAGGTCGGCAGATAGACAGGTATATAGATAGATATACATGCATATTATAACATCGTCTATAATGACAATGGAAAATGTAAATAAAGTCAGAAAAACGAATGTGGTTTTCTCCTCTTCCATTCCTTTCATTTATTCTTTTTTTTTTTCTGTCTGTCCTTCTTTTGTGCGTAATTATTCCTTATTCCATACAACATATAGTTTAACTTCCATTCCTACTTCCTTCAGTCAATCTCGTCTATAATTTCGCCCCCCAACACCCACACCCAAACTTTATCTTCCGCTTTATTGCTTTCCTTTTCTAGTTTTTAATTCCCTTCCATGAATACATCAAAGAACACTCGAACAAACGAACGAAATAAAACAAGGCCTGAACTCAGACATCATTGAGATAAAAACTAACAGTCCGCCTACCGCCCTGAGCAAAGGCTTCTTCATGAGATCTGCTGGTGCTCTGGATATTGGTGTGCTCTAACAGTCGCCTACCGCCCTGGCAAAGGCTTCTTCATTATATCTCAGGCTGGTGCTCTGGATATTGGTGCACTAACAGTCACCTACCGCCCATGGCAAAAGGCTTCATCATGAGAATCTGCTGGTGCTACTGGATATTGGTGCTCTAAACAGTCGCTACCGCCCTGTGCAAAGGCTTCTTCATAGATCTGCTGGTGCACTGGATATTGGTGCTCTAACAGTCACCTACCGCCCTGGCAAAAAGGCTTCTCATATAGATCAGCTTGGTGCTCTGGATATTGGTCTCTAACAGTCACCTACCGCCCTGGCAAAGGCATTCTTCTTAGATCTGCTGTGCTCCTTGGATATTGGTGCTCTAAAAAGCATTAAATGATAGCATCACGTGCGCTCTCTCTCTCTCTCATCTCTCTCCTCTCTCTCTCCTCTCTCTCTCTGCGTGTGTGTTTGTGTGTGTGGTGATGTGTGTGTTTGTATGGTGCGTGATTGTGTGTGTGTGTGTGTGTGTGTGTGTGTGTGTGTTGTGTGTGTGTTGTGTGTGTGGAGAGAGAGAGGAGAGAGAGAGAGAGAGAAGAAAGAGGAGAGAGAGATAGTTTTCTGGCCTCATTTTCGGAAAGTACATACGCGAATTCAAACGTCATTTCACGGGAATCCGAGTTAACTAAGACACCCCATTCCTCACCCCAGCGTCCCTCATCCATACACCCTTTCTCCTCGCACCCGCCCCCCCCCCCCCCCCACACACACATACACAGCAACGCTTACGTACGCATACGAAATGTTTACTTAACAAAGAAATGTCAAATCTTTAAAAAACATGCATTCCTGATTAAGCACCAAAGTGGAAATTCAGAGATGTTACCATCTTAAAAGATCTGAGATGATTTTCATGAAAGGAATACTAATACGTACGCGATCACACCAAAATAAGTTTATTCTATCTATCAATCATTCTATCAATCTATCAATCTACTATCTATCAAACTATCAAACTAATCTATCAATCTATCTATCAATGCTATCTATTTAGACACATATGTGAACAGTGTCTGAAACCCCTGGACCTTTTTCTTGACCAAAGATGTGAACAGTGTCTGAATCCCTAACGTATCAGTTTCGTTGATTTGGACGCTGAGTCCTGTGATTAGTGAGAGAATCCCTAACCATAACGTAAACAGTGCTGCATCCCAAAACCTTTTCTTGTCGTTGATTGGACGCTGAAGCACAGTGATTAGTGGAGACTATAATTTAAACAGTGTCTGAATCCTCACCTTTTTTGTCGTTGAAGGCCTAGACCATATGTAAACACTCTGTGTGTGTGTGTGTGTGAAATATAAATATATAAATTTATATATATAATATATATATATATATACATAACAATAAACTAATAAATTCCAAGGATAAGTACCCGAGCAACCATTCCACAACTTACAGAGCAGCTTGGTGTTGCCATTGACTGCAAGAAATATTCAATTATAATCAAAGCTTGTGCTCTTAAGTCTTAGATGAAAGATTCTCATTTTGAGAAGCATTTATTTTTATTTTTTTCCCAGAACACCACATCAAAGCACATACGGTATTTAGGTAGAATTAACTACCACTGGTCAGATATGAATGCATAACTCCTCCCCTATTATCTTCAATCTAAGGGTCTGCAAGCTTTGTTTATAATCGATATATATATATATATTTAAATTTTATATACTATATATAGGTGTAATAAAGAGAGACAGACAGACAGTGACTGAGACAGAGACAGACAGAAACACAGAGGAACAGTCAGAAGTGTACACTTCGCTGTTTCATATCATCGTCATCTAGTGTATCATAAGATCTTTCCAATATAAGTGTCAAAGATGTTTAAAGAGTATATAAAACTTTTTTTTTTTTTTTTGTGGGGGGGGGGGAGGTGGGGTGGTCTTCCGTGTCTCTTATGGCAAATTTTTCTCATATTACCCCCTGCATCTGCCCTTTCGGGACGATAGTGATTGTTCCGGCCTGTGGAGGTCAGTGTCCATAGGATTAATATAGATGGTTATGTTTTGTGTTAGTAAACCGTGGCCTGGGGCTACCACACCAAGCTCTGGGTCACTGTCGGGTTCCGTGAAACCAGGTGGACGAAAATCGACTCCAGACCGGTGGAACAAGTTGGTTCTGTTTGAAAAGACGGCATATTTCAGTGGTCCCCAAAGACGCATGCCAATGAAGAATTTAAATTATTCGTCTTAAATAGTCCTCTTATAAACCCAGACAGACAGTACAGACCCAGCAAAACAACAGACACACAGACAGACATACGACAGACAGACACACACACACACACACACACACACACACAACACACACACACACACACACGACACACACTCCTCTTTCCCAAACGTGTTAAACAATTCTTTGCTGAGGCATAACGACAGACGGACTTGTTTGCATGATTTGATTGTCCATATCTACTTTCCCGCCGCAATAAACGCCATTTAAGTGAATTAGGTGTCAAACGAGTAATTATGAAGCTCGGCTCGAGCAGGGTGGGAAGACGTTTGAAAGACAGCACTGATCACCAAATGACCTAAATTGCCATGGTCTATCAACCATTGTGCAGTGGTCATTCCGGCAGAAACAATGGTCATGATCCCTGGTTCTGTTTTATTTGATAGTGTCTTTTTTTTTGTTCTTGATGGTCTACTCATGTTCATAATGGTGTTAATTGTAACGTTGTGACGTCAACAATTTTCAACAGCCCTCCCCCCCCCGCCCCCATCCATCAATCACACTGTCCTGCCTCCCTTTCCTCCCAACCACCCACACACATACACACACACACACACACACACACAACACACACACACACACACACACACAAAAGAAAATAAATATTACTTTACATAATCTTGCTTTATTTAGTGAAATGCGCATGAGTATTTTTTATTACTGAAGATAGTCGGTCGGCTGATTAAGTACACAGGTCAATATCATGATACAATATACTAACTGCACAAACCAATGGACTCCAGTAGGTTTCATCACAAATTAAAAGCATCTCCTCCTCCTCCTCCTCCTCCCTACCCAACCACTGTTCCCGACAAGAGAACAGCGAGCTTTCATGGTTTTCCAGATGTCCAGTGAACAAGCCAGAGACAGTTTGTGAGAAACCTAGGCGTAGTACAAACAGAAACACGTATCCTCCTCTTCCCTCTTCTCCAGAGACAGAGCAGTGAGAAACTAGGGTGTGTGTGTACAAACAGAACACGTATTCTCCTCTTCTCCCTCTTCTCCAGAGACAGAGCCGTGAGAAACCTAGTGTGTTGTACAAACAGAAACACTAATCTCCTCTTCCCTCGTTCTCCAGAGACAGAGCAGTGAGAAACTAGGTGTAGTAGCAAACAGAAACACGTATCTCCCCTTCACCTCTTCTCCAGAAGACAGATGCAGTGTAGAAACTAGGGTGATGTACAAACAGAAACACGAGTAACTCCCTTCCCTCATCTCCAGAGACAGAGCTGTGAAAACTAGGGAGTTGAACATACAGAAACACGTGTCTTTTCTTCCCTCTTCTCCAGAGACATAGCAGTGAGAAACTAGGGTTTATTACAAACAGAAACACTATCTCCCCTTTCCCTCTTCTCCGAGACAGAGCATGTGAAGAAACTAGGGCGTTTGATACAAACAAAACACGTGTCATCAAAATTCCCTCTTCACCGTTCTTCAGCGCTGTTAAAAACTAGGCGTAGTACAAACATAGAACACGTGTCTTCAATTCCCTCTTCTCCGATCATCAGCGCTGTTAAAAACTATAGTGGTCGTAGTACAAACAGAAACACGTTCTTCAATTCCCTCTTCTCCGTCTTCAGCGCTGTTAAAAACTAGGGCTGAATACAAACATGAACACGTGTCATCAATTCCCTCTCTTTCTTCCGTTCTTCAGCGCTGTTAAAAACTAGGGCGTATACAAACAGAAACACGTGACTTCAATTCCCTCTTCTCCGATCTTCAGCGCTGTTAAAAACTAGGTCGTAGACAAACAGAAACACGTGTCTTCAATTCCCTCTATCCTCCGTTCTTCAGCGTCTTGTTAAAAACTAGGCGTAGGTACAAACAGAAACACGTGTCGTTCAATTCCTCTACTCTTCTCCTTCATCAGCGTCTGTTAAAAACTATGGTCGTAGTACAAACAGAAACGACTAGTCTTCATACCCACATCTCGTCTCCGTTCTTCAGCGCTGTTTAAAAACTAAGGGCGTAGTACAACTCCCGTAAAACGAGAAAAACACGATGTCTTCAATTCCCTCTTCTCCGTACTTCAGCGCAGTTAAAAACTAGGGCGTATTACAAACAGAAAACACGTAGTTCTTCAATTCCCTCTTCTCTCCACATTCTTTCCTAGTCCTACCTTGTTGCATCCTCACCTCCCTCACTCTACTCCCCTTCTCGCCATGCCTCATATAAAAGGGGGACAAAAAGGATGCCTAGCTAAAAGAAATTCCTAAAAATAAAGTTGACCTACACCCTCATCCTTGTCTCCTCTACCATTTCCCTATCTTCCTACCCCCCGCTACCCCCCACCCGCCCCCCCCAAGAGCCAATATCCCCTAACAACCTGTAAATTTTACTTTCTTTATACTCTCGAAGCTGCCAAACAACGATTAAACCATTAAAAAAAAAGAGAAAAAAGTCAAATAATGCAACGTTTGCTGTTGTCCAACAATCTTCTTTCTTTGATTTGTTTCTGTAACACATATAACTCACGCGCGCGCTTGCCCCCCCCCGGGCCCCCGCGCGCGCGCGCGCGCGTGTGTGTGTGTGCGTAGTGTGTGTGTGTGTGTGTGTTGTTTGTGTGTGGTGTTGTTATGGTGTGTGTGTGTGGTGTGGGTGTTGTGTGTAGTCGTTACGAGCGGTGCGTGCGGTCGTGCGTGTGTGTGTGAGTGTGTGTGTGTGTTGTGTGTTTGTGTGGTGTGTGTGTTGGTGTGTAAGTCTATATCCTGTGAATGTGTAGAACTTTCCGTCTGTTGGTTCCGCTGAATGATGGTGGGTATGCAGAAGAACACAACCTGCTACTCATACTAATCCGAATCGAAGCGACATCACGCGAATGTCCCATGAAATCGGTGGAAGGGACATCTACCGCAAGATCCACATGCGTTATTACCCACAGACCTGCCAACTTTTCTCCCTACATTTATCACGGTAATGTTTGTAAACAATAACAACGTGGGGAAAAAAGTTATGTTCACAGGATAACGACTGTTATACCCTCTTTCCCCCCTTGTATCATCGGGGGTCCTAGCTGTTTTTTTTTTCCGAAAAAGCATATTATCAGTTTAGAAGCTCGTATATTTTCCCCTGGTAATCCACCCTTTGTGACTTACTTTTAAGAGGGAAAAAATTCACCCCGGATGGGGAAAGACAAAGCGTAGTGACTAAGAAATACGACTGCCTTACAGAATGGAAACCCCTAAACCTAAATAAAATCTGATTAGATGTTGTTGTTTTTTTAATAGTAAGATCCGCAACTTACGCTCCGCGCAAAGCAAAACCCGCAAACACATTCCCCTTTTTGGAGTTCGCTGTCATGTATGCACAGACATGCCGACATAAAATTATACTGAACACGCCACGCAGACACTTAGGGCATGAGAGAGAGAGAGAGAGAGAGAGAGAGAGAGAGAGAGAAAAGAGAAGAGACAGACAAAAGACAACAGACAGACAACGGAGAGAGAGAGAAAAGAGAGAGAGAGGGAGAGAGAGACAGACAGACAGACATAATACAGACAACAGACAGACAGACAAACAAAACGAACAGACGAACAGACGAACAGAGAGAGAGAGAGGAGAGAGAGAAAAGAAGAGAAGAAGAGAGAGAAACAGAGAGAGAAACCGAGAGAGAGGGGGGAAAACGTTAGGGGGGTGAGAGGCAAACGGAAGGAAGACACCCGTAAGCGATGCAGAGAAACAACAGATAAAGAAAAAAGAGAATAAACCTGACATATAACATGCAACCAGGGAAAAAGAAGAGAGAGAGAAAAGAGAGAGAGAAGAGAAGAGAGAGAGAGAAGAGAGAGAGAGAAACAGAGAGAAACAGAGGAGAAAGAGAGTTTTGGAGAAATGAGAGAGGCAAACGGAGAGAAGACACAGTAAGCGATGCAGAGAAACACAGTAAAAACAGAGAGAGAGAGAGAGAGAGAGAGAAAGAGAGAGAGAGAAAAGAGGAGAGAAGAGAGAGAGAGAGAGAAACAGACAGACAGACAGACAAAACAGCCAGAGACAGAAGAAAGGCAGGCAGGCAGCAGGCATGGCAGGCGCAGGCAGACAGACAGGCAGGCGGACAGACACACATTCAGAACAGAACAGACAAAGACAGACAGAGACGGACACACAAACACACAATGCAGACCCACAGACAGACATACAGACAAACCTATAGACATGGGACAACAATCTAATTTAAGTCCCTTCGGTCATCCTAGAAAGAAATATCCCCACAGTGGTTATCCCGACCATTCCACTTTCAATGCAGGATGCCGAATAGCCAGTGGTTAGAGCGCCGAACACGTAATCTTGGTGACCCTGGGGGCTGCGGGTTCGCCTCCCCCACCGGGGCCGATTCGGTACAGGGGATTTTTCCCTTTAAAGTTAACATTAGTTCTGACTCCCTTCCCAAAACAATCCTTCGAATGAGACTATAAACAGGGTTCCGTGTGTGAACGCACCGCACAACTTCTTGCACACACGTAATATAATCCCATCCCCAAAACTTCCGGAACAGAAGGCCAGTTTGGCCGTTGGTAAGGATGACACTTTACACAATAGCATGCACCTGCGTGAGAAATTGAAAGAATAAGGAGTTAAGGAAACTAAGTGAACAATATTGACGGGATGACAGGGGAAAAACGCTGAATGAAGCGCCAGCTGCGCTCTTCAGTCGGCACAAAAACCCAGGAAGTGCAGCCCTTTGTGAAAACGAGTTGGATTGTAAAGCGCTTAACTTGTCTCTAGCGGAGGATGGCGCTATCTAGGTATTAAATAATAAAAAAGATGAATTTAACTGCAGGAAAACGAGCATACCAAAGCAACAAAGCATCAAAAAAGCGCTAAAAAAAAGAATAATCGGGAAGAGAAGGGGAAAAGAATGGGAAAGAGAAAAAGTTCAATGGAAGAGAGGAGGTTGGTACGAATAGCAAACACGGCAGGCAGACCCGAAATGCATTTTCGAAGGCACATAGCAAAACGTCACAAGAGTGGATTTCCCGACGTATCTCTATTAAAATCTTAATCCTTCATTAATCTTTTTTTTTCTGAGTTCTGAGTTCTGAGCTCTCTCTCTCTCTCTACTCTCTCTCATCGTCCTCTCTCTCACTCTCTCTGGGTCATCCTCTCTCCTCTTTTTCCTCCTCTCACTCTCTCGCCTCTCTTTTCTCCTCCATAGGTCCACCACCCCCAACAATTAGAAACACAAAGCAAAAAACATGGGTATAATTTAGTATTGATTTAGCAACCCTTACAATGTTGTGTGTGTGTGTAGTGTGTGTGTGTGTGTTGTGTGTGGGGTGTGTGTTGTGGGGTGTGTGTGTGTGTGTGTGTGTGTGTGTGTGTGTTGCTGAAAAGCGGACATTTTTCCAAACCATCGCCCCACCTTACCCATCTCCCCCACCTCCCTGTTTTTTCCCCCTTTTTTTGTCATATGTTGTCTGTTTTGTTACTCCCCCTTTTTGTCATGTTGTTGTCTGTGTTGTTACTCCCCCTTTTTTTGTCATTGTTGTTGTCTGTGTTGTTACAACTCCCCCTTTTTTGTCATTGGTTTTTGACTGGTTGTTACCTCCCCCTTTTTTGTCATTTGTTGTCTGTTTTTTTATTACTCCCCCTTTTTTTGTCATTGTTGTTGTCTGTGTTGTTTACCTCCCCTTTTTTGTCATTTTTTTGTTGTCTGTTTTTGTTACTCCCCTTTTTGTCATTGTTGTTGTCTGTGTTGTTACTTCTATGTGCGCCGGGTCTATGAATATTTTTTCAAACCCTCTGCTTTATAGAGGGCGCACCCCGCGCGCGCGCTTTCACCGGTGTTGTGTGTGTGTGTTTTGTGTGTGTGTGTGTGTGTGTTTGTTGTGGGGTGTTGTGTGTGTGTGTGTGTGTTTATTTAACGTCTTCCACAAACCCGTGATATAAGACTTTAAAAAAAAATTTGCCAAAAAGAAAGAAAAGGGAAAGAAAGAGTGTAATGTGCTTATGCTTGTTGCACCGCACCGATGTGGGGCATGTAACGTGTGCGCGCGGTGTGTTTTACATATGCAGTGTGTTTGAGAATGTGTGTATATGTGTGTGCTTATATGAGTGCTTATATGAAATAATAATAGTAATTGCAAAACACATCAATTTTTTTAAATAAGTTTCAAAGAAAAAAAAGTTAAAATTTTAAACAAAACTAAATTGATTTAACAACCACTATGCACAGAAAAATTAACCTTCTCAGTTCCTTGTCATTTTTGAGCTTGTTACATTATTCCATCTTCCCCTCCCCACACATGTCCCCCATCCCCCGCCCCACACACAAAAAAGGGAACCTATATATATGGGGTATGTGTGTGTGTTTTGTAGTGGTGTGTGGTGTTTTGTGGGGTGTTGTGGGGTGTTTGTGTGTGTGTGTTTTGTGGGGTGTGCGCGGCGCGCGCGTGCTTTCGTGTGTGGCGCGTGTGTGTGTGTTTTGTTGTTGTGTGTGTGCGTGCGTGCATGCGGGGCGTGCATGCGTACGTGCGTGTCGCGCGCGAAGCGCGTTTTGTTAGAGAGAGAGAGATGAGAGAGGAGAGAGGAGAGGGGGAGAGAGAGAGAGAGAGAGAGAAGAGGGAGAGACAGACAGACAGAACAGACAGACGACATACAGAGACAGATGGAGACAGACAAACAGACAGACAGAGACAGAAACAGTTCACATACTTCTAGCCTGGTGTTCTTTTTAAAAAAATGTTTTTATCTTAGTTTCCGTAACTAGTTGGCAACAACAAAATTAGAAAAATAGGAGCCGTAAAAAACTTAATTTCTTCGTTAATCTTTATTCTGAGTTCTGAAAATTCTCTCGTCTCTCTCTCTCCTCTTCTCTTCTGCCATCTCTCTCTCTCTCTCTCTTCTCTCTCTCTCATCTCTCTCTCAAAGATAATCTTGATCAGACACGGTTTGTGAGATCTCTCGTTCTGTTGAATATGAGATTTTAAACATATAGAAGTGCGTTGATCAAGCAGTTTTTTGGGTGTAGGAACGTAAAGGGTATGGTCATTGGAATCAGTGTGATACGTTGTGAATGTCATCAACATAAAGGCTAAATTGCGTCATTAACATTTTACTAAAAATTATGAAAAAGGGGAATCTTGGAGTACAACTCAAAGCATTGGATCGTGTTGTCAAAACATACAACTTGCATGATGCATGTTTTGCTAAATGGTGAGATGTGTCCTTGGTGTAAGAACAGTAAAGAGGTTTTTTTGATGTTGACAAATAGGCACATGATCCGACCAAATACTGCTGTCAAAATTATCATCTGTATGAGAAATATCATTCTTTTATACTATACTACTGGAGCACAATGACGACTTCTTTTTCGTTAAGTGATGGATGTGTCAAATCTGGTTCAGATGATGGACTGGCGATTTAGTCAGATAGCAAACCATGATTTTAATCCCTTTAACTTCAGTAGCATGCTTAATTCACAATCTCCAACAATTCAACAGTGCAGTAAGAACAATGAACGCTAATATTAATTTGCTGAAACATGCATCTGAAGAGAAACAGGTTGAACATTAACACTGCAGTTGAATATATTGCAGGTCTGAACGAGAATTTTGAACTAATCAGTCAAAGACTCGACAGATTGGAAACAAGTCCATCAGAATTACGTAGAACCTCGAAGAGCCGCAATTTGAGATTACAGGAATAACCCAGAAGGAGGTATGTACACATTTAACTGATGTAATTTTATGATAGTTCTGAATCAGTATTCGTATGAAAGAATTAGAATCACAAATGATATTGACCAGGCATTCAGAATGGTGGGAATGGAGTGACTCTGCAGACAGACCGAAACCAATAATGTGCAGATGCACAGCTGGTCAGATAAACTGGGAAGCATGCAAGATCAAGAATTTAGGAGTTGCAACATAGGGGCAACATTAGAATTTCTGCAGAACTCACCACCCAATAAAGAGAGATGATAGACTTCCATACAAACAAGGAGAGGGACCATGTTACGGAAGGACAAACAGCACGTTGAAAGAATACCCTCAATTGTTTGGCCCAAAAGATTTCCCTAACTTCGCTATGGTCAAAGAGACCTAGTTAGGGTGAGTGTTATGAAAAATTGTAAAGGAATGGTACAGAGCACGTTACTTAGTTTTGAGAGGCAGGGGAGTTTACAGCTCGCCGGCAGCTGCAGAGGCCAAGCCGTCAATGCGGTCAGGGAAAGGGGTGTTTTTCTGCAGACCGCTCCCCACCAGCCAGCTAACCGTGCTGTACCGGAGAACTGAATGTCATCTGTGCATAGCCGGTCCTGCAGGCAGCAATGTTATTGGGCATTGCTGAGCGGCCATGTACAAGATGGGCTGTAGTTTGATAATTAGTGGTTTGTCATGAAAAAAGTAAATATATCTGCGCTCTCCAGATGACTGAATTGGCGAATTTCCCGACAATTCTTTAATACCAAACTCAATTACGTTTATTTTCTTGTACATAACGTCGATACGGCATGAAAGCTTGTACGCAAGTGGTCAGGCAAATTAGAACAATGACAACACACACAAATTTGTGCAAAAATAACGTCATCACTTTCTGGGTATTTAATTTTCCCTAGTTAACTAGTACACAAGTATTTGATACATGCCTCTGCTACGACTACAGCAACAAAATGTTGGATTAGAAATGTGTAAGGCTTGTTGTTCGCCTTTTCACTAAGTGTCTCGTGGGATGGAAAAAATAAAGCTGTGGAGTGAATGTGCTAATGCTGACAAACGTAAAGGCTGCAGGTGTTTATTTCTTTTTTCGTACTACCGCAAATTTCTCAAGTATTGCTAATGTCGTAATGCACGAGCTTGTAAATGAATTGGCTAAATATATCGTGGAAGCCATGATATGTGAGAAAAAAAAAATGTCGTCGGACAATGCACCGGTCAACTTCGAGATGATCCTGTGTATGATATGGAGAGGAGGTGAAGGGCGAAGGGCGGGGGAGAGAGAGAGAGAGAGAGAGAGAAGAAGAGAGAGAGAGAGAGAGAGAGAGAGAGAGAAGGATTGAGAGAGAGGGAGAAGAGTGGGAGTAGGAAGGTGGGGGAGGGGGGAGGGTGAGAAGAAACGGTGGAGATATGTGCTCGAGTAAGTGTATGTTCACCCAGCTTTCGGTATGGTGAATACGATTGTTATCTCCCTTGTCTCTGGGGCCAACTGCTGAATGTGGCAAAAAAAAAAAAAATAAATAAATAAAAAAAATCAGTTTCTGTGTCGTTAGTCCCTGTCTGTCCGCTGTCTGTTTCTGTGTCTGTTTGTCTGCTGTTTGCATGTGTGTGCCCTTCTCCGTGCTATCTGCATTGTTCTTCTGTGTGTCTGTCTGTTTGTCTGTCTGTCTGTTCTCTGCCTCTCTCTCTCTCTCTCTCTCTCTCTCTCTCTCTCTCTCCATCTCTGTGTATGTACGCACGCGCGCGCGCGCGTGTGTGCTCTTCTCCTCATTCTGTGTCTGCCAAACTCTAATCAATTTCATTCTGGTCTGTCTGTCTGGCTGGCTGCCTGGCTGGCTGACTAGCAGGCTGGCTCTCTGTCTCTGTCCTGCCTGTCTGCCTCTCTTCTCTTTGCACACGGCCTTCCCATTCTGTCTCTCCCCATTCCACTCTCCCTCTAACGTCTCCTCCATCGGTCCCGCCCCTTCTTTTTGTCTCTTTGTTTTTGTTCTGTTCCAAACTGAGAGAAAAAATTCGGGTGACGGTGTGAATGGAGTGGTGCTCTCTGTGTCAACACCTGGAAGCGTTTTCCTATTATGCCTGTGATGCATCATTGCTCGGCTAGTTTGTCCCAGTCTGCTGCCCTGTCTGTCTGTAGGTTTTGATGATGATGATCATTTTCATCATCATCATCATCATCGTCCATCAATCATCATCATCATCATCATCATCATTATCATCATCATCATCATCTCCTCCTCCTCCTTCTCTTTCTATCTCTGCCCCGCCTGCCTTTTCTGTCCACCCGCCCGTCCGTCTGTCTGTCTGTCTGTTCATCTGTCTGTCTGCCTCTCTCTCTCTCTCTCTCTCTCTCTCTTCTCTCTTTCTGTCCGTCCCTCCTTCCCCTCTTTCTCTATCGTTTGGCGAGCATACGGAGAGAAATGGCGAAGTGTAGTAATGAAGAGTCAGACGTAAGAGATGGACGGATGGGACTCGGAGAGCCTGACGTGGAGACAAAATGAGTTTCCACGGACTGCAAGTGGAATAGGAAAGAAGGAATATCAGAAAAAAAAGAAACAAGGTTTTGTTTGAAAAACAACAACAACAACAACACAGGTAAAGAGATAGAACAAAACCAAAAAATGAAGAACGACGACAACGGAAAAAGAACGTGTGTGTGTGTGTGTGTGTGTGTGTGTGTGGTGTGTGTGTGTGGTTGTGTGTGTGTGTGTGTGTGTGTGTGTGTGTGTGTAGCCTTTTCCTCACTCTGTGTCTACCTACTTTATTGCTTTTCTGTCTGTCTGCTTCTCTCTCTCTCTCTCTCTCTCTCTCTCATCTCTCTCACTTCTCACTCTTCACTCTCTCTCTCTACTCTCTCTCTCTCTCTCTCTCTACTCCCTCTCTCTCTCTCTCGTGTCTCTTGTGTGACCTTTTTACTGATGACACCTCCCTTCATAACCAGCGCAGTGGACTTATTGACAGTCCCAAACGCTCTACAGCAAGGTTTAAAACGATGTCTGGGAGAGGAGAAATTATAATTCCCATGACAGTCCCATCCTAAGAAGACACAAAGCATGGCAATCACTTCCAGACAAACACCAAACAGAAACTCTTGAGTCTCAGTCTGACTTTAGATGGCAACGTCATAGAATAAGTGCATAAGCACCGAGTCAACGGGAGTGATGGTGGACGAGGAACTAAAGTGGCAGTCCCCCATTGAATTTGTCGTTAACAAGCTGGCTTGCATTCTCTTCATGCTTAAACAACTGAAACCTTGCATAGATATAAACGCTCAATAAAGGTTTTTCTGGCTCCCTGTCTGTCTCACAATCAACTATGATCATACTGCAGTCTGGGACTGGTGCAGCAATATAATAATAAGAGTTCACCGTAGAAAACTAGATTCCATGTACAGAAGAGTGCGAAGATAATTCTGCCAGATTCTTCGTTACCAACCTCCGGAAAGCAGGCTAAACTAAACATACTGCCGCTGCAAACACACCTGGATTTCAACAAAGCTGCTGCACTTATGTATATAAGTACACAGTTATCTGGCCCCACTATATCTCAAAGATTTACTTACTAAGGACTCATGTCGATATAGGTCTAACAATTATATTCTACCACATACTCGGATCGACATGTTCAAAAAATAGTTTTTGCATTTTCAGGTTCATGCGGTTTGGAACTCCTCTTCCCTAAGCCTGAAGTTGTGCCGTTCACTGCACACCTTCAAAGAAGACCTTCGAAAACTATTTCACAGACTCTTTTGACGTAGACTACAAGCCTCATTAGAAGTGTTTTTACAGCAATCACTTACATCATCAACAATTACAGATGTGTATGTTGTTACCGTACTAGTTATAACCACTAACTGTCCTTCCTCGGTGAGGAAAATTGCTTCTCTTAGAATACTGTATTTTGTTTCATGCCAGTGCCGTCACTAATCATCATCCTCGTCTGGTCGCGAACTCCACCAACAATAACAATCACACAGCAAACATTGGCATATTGTACTGCTTCTCTAACCATCATTTATCTTCCATTCCCAACCGCTGCCCCACACTACACCCCCACCCTATCCTTCCCTGTCTCACGTCCTCACCCCCCACCCCCATTTTTGTTTTGTTGTCTTCATCTTATGATAGGCGTATATCTGCATGCTTGTGCAAACCTTTGCATACAAATGCGAGTGTGTGTGAATCATAGTACTCCATGAACCCGTGTGTCGGTATTTCTTTTATCAGTTTCTTTTTATTTTCTTGTCTTTTAAAATCTTATTGCATGATTTAGCTTTGCAAGTGACAGATTGGAAGAATAGGCCTCTGCCTAAAATCTCAATCCTAGATCGAATAAAAGTTTCTGAGTTCTGAGTTCCGCGTTCTCTCTCTCACTCTTCTCTCTCTCTCCTCTCTGTCCTCTCTCTCCATCTCTCTCTCTCTCTCTCTCTCTCTTGGTAGACAGATATATAGATAGATAGACAGATAGATAGACAGATAGATAGATAGAATAATAGATAGATAGATAGATAGATAGATAGATAGATAGACAGATAGCTTGACGGTGAAATGGATCCAGCTTGTCCAGGGTGTGATGACTGTCCGTGTTATTGCGGTGACGGTACGAATGGAGTGGTTGCTCTCTGTGTCAAACACCTGGAAGCGTTTCATCACCTGCTGTGATGCACTACTGTCCCGACTGTTTGTCCAGCCTGCTGTCTGTCTGTCTGTAGGGCTTTTTTTATCATCACATCATCATCATCATCATCATCATCATCATCATCATCATCATCATCAGCAGCAGCAGCAGCAGCAGCAGCAGCGGCAGTGGCGTCGTCGTCGTTGTTGTTGTCGTGGCCGTCATCGTCGTCGTCATCATCATCATCATAATCATCATCGTCGACGTCGTCGTCGTCATTATCATCATCATCATCATCATCATCATCATCATCATCATCATCATCGTCGTCGTCGTGGTTCGTGGTCGTGAGATTTCGGCATAACCAGATAGATAGATAGATAAAATAGATAGATAGATAGATTAGATAGATAGATAGATAGAAAGAAAGATGTTTATAAATAGATAGATAGATTTACTGAAAACTAAAATAGTTTTGTCTTGTGATTCGTTTGTCTGCGTTTTTTTTGGCGGTGTGGTATCACTAACATTTAAAATTTGTTCAGATTTCGGCCTGCAGTCGCCTCACTTTGCAACTAAATAGATTTGTTTCATTTGTAATTTAAGCGTTCATATAAACGAATCTATTTACAATTTTCAATGAACGCATGTGCTTGTATCGAACTTTCGGGTGGCCAATACTTTTAACTGACCTCATCCCTTTTGTTGATCCAGTTTTTTTTAAACATTCCATGTACACTTACACAAAGGTTGCTTTGTTTTTGTTTGGTTGGGGATTTTTAATGTCATTTTATTTTATTTGCATGGACCGTCCACATATCATTTTGTGGGGGAGTGGGGTGGGGTGGGTGGGGGAGGGGGCAATATCAGTGCAAAAAAAATTGTAAAACTACAAAAAACGAATAATTATTTCTTTTTCTACCAAGTTATGCTAGTCATCTTTCAACCAGATAAGTTATTTCATCACACACACACACACACACACACACACACACACACACACACACACACAACACACACACACACACACACACACAAGTTGTCTCGGATAAAAAATTTTCTCGATGGCCACTCTCGAAAACTTTTTTTCTGTGCACATATTTTATCATTAATTGATTATGCATCAACCCTTTGGGACAACTGTAGTGAACATAATTTAAAATTAATTCATCGTCTGTACAAACGAGCTTTGAAATTAGTATTGTTAAAATCGAGCTCCCTAACTGATGAAGATTACAAACAACTCAAAATATTAACCTTCCCAAACAGACTCTTTTTCAATAAAGCCCTTTGTATGCATAACGTTATTAATGGAACAGCTCCCCAAAAGATTACAGAAACATTTAGAGTCAATTGCCATAGACATAATCATTTATTGTCCATTCCTAGACCACGCAACAATTTATACAAATCCAGTTTTGTATATTCAGGTGGAAATCTGTGGAATAAACTCACAAAACCCTTAAAAACTATAAAAAACAAAAACACATTTAAGAAAAAATTGAAAGATTATCTCATGAATTGTTAACCACATATCATACTGAAAAAATGTCCATCCTGTGCAGAAAAGAAATACATTGGTAAAGATATACACTTCATGAATATAACCATAGGGGCAGCAATGAGCATTGATGCCTTTTACGTGAATGGAATGTGAGTGGGGAAAAGGGGGGGAGAGGGGAGGGGGTAAGACGGTATGTTTACTTTTCTTTTGATGAAAGGCATTGTACACGATTTGATTTTTGTTGTTGTTGTTGTTGTTGTTTTTTTGTTGGTTTTTTTTTTTTTTTTTTTTTTTTTTTCATAGATGGCTTGATGTAAAAAAGCAGATATGCTGCTTATTCAATGTTTCCATCTATAAATAAAATTTGACTTTGACTTTGACTTTGACTTTGACACACACACACACACATGCGTATTACCTGTCGCCACTCTGAGCATTGTTTGATGTCACCAGTACATGTACACTGAAAACAAATAAGCAAGTGGACAAAAGCCTTAAAAAAATCACTTTGTTATGATTTCCCGTTCTCTTTTCAAATCTGTGTGTGGTGGTGTGTGTGTGTGTGTGTGTGTGTGTGTGTGTGTGTGTGTGTGTGTGTGTGTGTGTGTGTGTGTGTGTCCGCGCGCGCGCAAATAGAATGACCAAACAGCACAGGAAAGCAAGAGTAGAAAATGATTTTTTTTCAGTAGCATACACACGTTCCTGCAGATGGACAGACAGACAGACAGAGAGATGAATAGATAGACAGACAGACAGACAGACAGACAGACAGATAGATGGATAGATAGACAGACAGACAGACAGACAGACAGAAAGATAGACAGACAGATAAATGGATAGACCGACAGATAGACAGACAGACAGATAGATAGATAGATACTTAGATACATAGATACACAGATAGATCGTGCTGTGAGGTATGCTCACTGCACTTTAAAAAGATTTTTTTTTTTTTAGAGTTTTCCAAATTCAGTGTTATGATTTATATTTAAATACAAGCAGGGTAACAGTCCATGGCAGTATATTCTTGCATCTTCTTAATCAACATCAAAGTGAAACGTCAACGAAATCAATTAAATAAATTTGTTTTAGATTAAACCTTTAAAAAACAAAAACCAACATTACCAACAAGTACCGATCGCCAACTCCAGAAATAAAGAAGAAAGGCTAGGGAGAGGGCGCATGGAGTTGCGTCAGACCAAGGTGTGGCAGAATGAGTGCAGTTACTGGAACTATCATCCGGTTAGCGCCGTGACGTGGAGCATTCTTGGACGCGCGCCGAGCAAAATCGTTTGAAGACCTGTTGAACTCTCAAAGGAAAGAAGAAGAAAAAAGAGAGAGATAACAAGTGTAATAATACAGAGGATGGAATAGATGCAGACTAGGAAGGGGGTTCAACGTGATACTGAGCTTTGAGACAAGAACTAGGGAACACAGTGAGACAGTCTTCTGTGTACTGACCGATTATTCCTCTGTGCAC
The DNA here is from genome assembly GCA_033310375.1 of Conus canariensis. Classification (NCBI taxonomy): domain Eukaryota; kingdom Metazoa; phylum Mollusca; class Gastropoda; order Neogastropoda; family Conidae; genus Conus; species Conus canariensis. The sequence goes on from JAMYXO010002178.1 coordinate 24,317, forward strand.
CAAGCGATCAGATGACGTTTTTATAATAAAAATCCTAGGGATCCGAAACAGTCTTCTGTGCACTAACCGATCACAGGACGTTATAATAATAAAAATCCTAGGGATCTGAGACAGACAGTCTTCTGTGCATCTACAGATCAGAGGGCGTTATAATAAAAATCCTAGGGATCTGAAACAGTCTTCTGTGCACCAATCGATCAGACGACGGTTTAACAATAAAAATCCTAGTGATATGAGACAGACGTTCTTCTGTACACCAACCGATCACAGGACGTTATAATAATAGAAATCCTAGTGATATGAGACAGACATTCTTCTGTGCACCTACCATCAGACGACGTTATAACAATAAAATTCTAGGGATCTGAGACAGACATTCTTCTGTGCACCTACCATCAGACGACGTTATAACAATAAAATTCTAGGGATCTGAGACAGACATTCTTCTGTGCACCTACCATCAGACGACGTTATAACAATAAAATTCTAGGGATCTGAGACAGACATTCTTCTGTGCACCTACCATCAGACGACGTTATAACAATAAAATTCTAGGGATCTGAGACAGACATTCTTCTGTGCACCTACCATCAGACGACGTTATAACAATAAAATTCTAGGGATCTGAGACAGACATTCTTCTGTGCACCTACCGTCAGACGACGTTATAATGATAAAATTCTAGGGATCTGAGATCGACAGTCTTCTGTGCACCTACCGATCAGAGGACGTTATAATAATAAAAATCTAGGGATAGTTATTGGAGCA
>JAMYXO010002179.1:0-25083 GCA_033310375.1 Conus canariensis
CCCCACCGGTTACGCTTCATTTCTTTGTACCCCCTCCCAAAGTGTATCATCTTCTTTGGACCGCAAAAAGGAAAAAGTTGAACTCCTGTGCCTTCTAGTTATCCAGGGAAAAAAGCTATTCATTTTACAATCCAATTTCTTACCGCCTTGTTACCATCGGACTCTGCGCCAAAAATTTCCCTCTCTTGTGCAAGCTTGTGTCTATATTTGATTAAACTCCATTAATGTTTTAAAATATTTCTTTTTCTTGGTTTGATTCTCCCTAAAGGTGTTGGATGTTGGAATTGTATAAACCGTTGACTGGATTACGTTACCCCTGGGTTACCAAAATGGGAAAAAACAGTGGGGGGCTAGTATGCCTGGTTGTGGGGGGACTTTAATGAACACCTGCACCTTTTTTTGGAGGATAGTGGGTTGCCCAAAGGGCATAGCTCCAATTAGGGGTCTCTGTGGAGTATATTTCGGGGGACTCGGGTGCAACCTTCGTTCTTTCTAAATGGATGGAAACCTGAAACTAATTTGGAAATTGCCTTTGGGGGACGTTTTTACTAGTCACTAAACGATCCTTGCTATTGGTATAGTTCTTGATTTTTCGCCATTTCACTAGCGGGGACTAGCTGTTACTGGCAACAGTTCATTAATAAAAAACTATATTTTGGTAGGCGAGTCACCTGCCCTTGTTACAATTTTCCTTTTTGAGAGGCATTTTACAATTTTTGGCATTGAGCGTATTTAAAATGGGTATAAAAATCCAAATTTTAATTATAAAACGAGGCTGACAGGGGAGGTTTTATAATTTCAAGGGGTCCATTTTATTTGTTCACTTTAATGTTTAGTATGCCTGGGAGAAAGTAAACCCAGATATTTGATTTAAAATTATTGTAACTGTTACTTTTTTTCTGAATATCACAGGGTCTTGACTAGCTTGCAAAAAAACCGAGGCAATTCCAAATATTTTTAGTTCAGGATCAAAATTCCTCCCTCTAAAACATGCTGGCCATAAGGTTTTTTTTGGTGGTCCGGGAATCCTGCTAACAAGATTGCTGTTTATAAAAAAAGAACTCCATAAAGTTCAAATTATCACAGCCTAAAGACAAAAAATAAAGTAAAGATGACTTAATCCCCATTGGAAAAAACGGGCAGAAAAAAAAAAAAAATTGGAATCTCAAGGTTAATTGGGATTTGAGAGGTGAAAGCCAATAAAGCGATTTTTTACTGGGTCATCGTTTTGTGGGTAAATGAAGGTTTTATAAATTTTTTTAAAAAATTAAGGATTTTTATTTAAAATGCGTGGATGGGTCAAAGATACCACGTTAATGAAAACTATGGGAATACCATTTACCCGCTTTATCCAACTCCACACTTAGGGCTATGAAACAATTCCCCAACATCACAGCTCAAAAAAAAAGCTGAACTGTTTGCTGTGTTTTTTTTTGGCAAAAAATAAAATAGCATTCCAAACAATTTGTAGCTCAAGGACATGTGCAGCACAGGAGAACTTTGAGGGAAGAACCAATTCAAATAATTAAACATATCTATTCAGAACCAAGTTAAGTAAAACAAAAACGAACATTTAGTTAAAAATGCAGGTTTAAACATTTGGAAAGAAGATTAATGAATTGGCCAATCATCGGTCATTGCCAACAAATAAGGAGGAAAATAACATTCTGTTGGTTTATAAGGGGGAACGCCAGTCTCAAAACGAAAAAATGTATGGAAAAACCTTCCCCAAATCAAATTTTTCAACTTTTCACTGTATTTACTATTTATGGGAAAAAAAATTGTTGGATTTAGGATGGGAAAGACTCCAATATCTGTTTGGAAGATTTTTATTGTCATTTGTGGGACCCATTTCTTCCACTAAGGCAGGGGTGTAAATCCTAACTCTGATATTATTATGGTATCGTCCTATCCGCTCTCCACTCTCATACTTGGTATAACTAAATGGAAAAAATATTGTAAAATTAAAATAGATTACACTTATCCAGTGTGAAAAAATTAATATAGGGGAACATATTTCATTTACTCGCTTCAGGATTGGGTTTAGAAAAAAGGGGGGCCAGAACTCGACTGGTTGGATTCACCATTTGTTTTAATTAATGCTTTACCAAACCTCAGATAAAAACGGTGCAATTTTTGCCCACGGGAGATAAATAAATATGTTTCATAGCAAAACTTTTCTTCGATGTTTAATAATTGGGGCGGTTAACGTTGATGATCAAGTGTGTGGCACAATTGAGCGGGGGGAATCTTTTTAATTATTAAACCTTATAATGGTTAGGGGTCTCTCATGGTCAACCATTTTAATTGATTACATTCCCAAAAGGGAAATTTCGGCCTTACAGGAACAATTCAAACAAAAAAAAAGGGTAAAAAATACATTATTCTAGCAAGGGGAAGATTTTTGTCGGAGATGGGGCATCCCTCAGGGTTCTGTAAACGGCACCCTTTTGCGTTTTTATATCTAACGCACGATTCTCTCTCAAACAGGTATTTCTATACAAATTCCAAGTTTGTGTTAGTATTTCAGATATGATGGATGAATATTGTTTTATGGATGATGGAATTGTTTACTTTTTAATATAGATTACACCACCTTTAAGGTCAAATTACATACATGGAGAAAAAAAAAAAAATTATAATTCAAAGGGGGGGGGACTTTAGGACAGTATCGCTTTAGATTTATGTTTGAGGGAAATGGGGGTTTGTTCTGGGTCTGGTGTGGAATAATCTCTTTTTGTTGCTTTTTGGGGTCGATGGTGGGAAGTTTTCATTGATTCTCCCCTACTTTTCTAAGATTGGATGGGGGGGGTCGGGTGTTGCTTACCTTTCTCACATTCTTGGCATTTTTAAAAGTTTTTAGGTCGTATATTTTACTTCAAAAATTATCATCGGTTATAACAAACTTAATGAATTATTATCAATTTTAAAAACTCCCAAGCAAGGAAAGCCTTCTTAATTCTTCTTATAGTTGTGGGGGAGTACCAGGTGTTTGGGGGGAACAGGTATCACGTGCACATTAAGTCATTTTATTTCAAAATTTCTTGGTCAGGGGACAAAGGGAATTTTCATATTGCCACTGGTAAGTTCGGTATTTTTCAAAAGCATTCACTAAGTATTTTTTTAAAAAAAAGGTTACAAAAAAGCATAGATTGCAAGGGGCACATAACAAGGAATTAGCCGTGGGGGAGTAGGGGGTGATGTTACCCTTTAAAACCGCTTCACATTTTTAGGGGAATCTTATTATGAAAAGCTGGGCGTCTTGCCCTGGATTGCTTATGAAAATTAGCTTGTTGCTAAAATTAAATTCTCTAGATGTTTCTTTGCTGGTAAGGAAATATCTATGGGAGGAGATGAACCTTGGATATATGCGAAAATCTGATGTTTATTTTCTCCAAAACGCGCACAATAAAACCAATACGGGAATCAAAATAATAAATCCCTTCCTTACGTAATCTACATCCTGTTTTGTAAATCTGCACCAAAAAATTTTCACTCAAATCACTATTAGCCCCACGTTAATCCACTGAGGGTTTTTTTGTTCCCATTTTCCTTCCTTTTTGGGGAAAACTTATTCCCAGGCAAAGGGTTTTGGATTTATAACAAATTACACTGGAATTTGCAAAAAGAAATGTTAATTAAGTTAAAACCGTCTTAGGGTGCTATGGCCAAAGTCACTTATTGACCGGATTTGGTATCTCCTAAAATCACACCTTAAAAAGTTTATAACAGGGGGGGGGGGGGGGGGAACGGGATACCCGATTAATTGGCAATGGCTGGTTCCCGGCCTTTGTTTTTTGCCCTGCTTTGGCAAAAGCAGATTAAATCATTTTCAATTCACTTGGAAAGGGGGGGTTCTCTGTCTTTACGGGCTGAAAACTAATAGGCACATTCTAATGGGCCTCTTCTGCATTACTATTATTTGACATTTTCCACCACGTGAATTTTTTAGGAATACTTTTTTGGTGTTTGATTCCAAATTCTTGATTCTTTCAATGCTAATGGAATCTATTGTGCTACCCAGGGTTACGCACGACGAGGATTATCACCGAGCTAAATTTTCTTATCCATTGTTTTCCCCTTAAGATATAGAGGGTATATAATAGATAAAAACCAGTTGGGGACTTTTGCTGGGATTCCAGTTTCAACCACTGTGGGATTTCGTAGGAAAATGAAGGGGGCAGGGGGGGGGGGGGACACAGTACAACTTGGCCCGTATGGGATCCTAAACAAAAAACATTGAAAATTCTTGTCCATATTTAAATTACCTTTGGAGTCTTTCAACGAAAAAGCCTATGGACTCTATAAAAAAAGAGGTTCTTTTGAGGTCTTTTTTTTTTATCTGTTATAAAAGCTTCAGTACTTCCTTTTACATAAAATACAGCCACAAGATTTCTTCAAACTGAGGCTTGCGGTGTTCAAAGAATACTCTCAAGTAAAATCTATTCGCCATCTATTACATCGGTCCATTCAAAAATTCGTATAATTGTATAACAAAGGGATCGTTTTGTACATGTACACTAATTTCGGGGAAAAACCTGGGAAATTCCTTCCTCTTTTTATTGTGGGCTTATAAATAGTTAACCGCTCTTCGTACCAAATATTCCACAGGAAAATTTACACAATTGCGCCTTTGTGGATCAGTCGGACTCAGTTTTCTTAGGTACTCTGCATTTTTTTTTTTTCTTGTGTGGTTTGGTTTCCTATTTTTAAAACTCTTTCTCTCTCCAAAACTTTCCGACAAAATAATGATTTTTCCACAATGCTATTTTCCGAATCTTCCACTCCCTTTTTTTTACATTTGTAAAATACGTTGATAGGTTAAAGGGCCCAGTTGGGGGCCCTAGTTTTGTTTGTAAAATAATTTTACAGGGTTTTTTGTCTGTTAGGTGTTTTTTGTTGGGTTTTTTTTTTTCTTTTTTTTTTTTGTAAATTTATCTTTTTTAAATTGTTACATTTAGAACACTGTATTTTTTTCTTTTTTCAATGTAAAAGTTTTTCGCTCTACACGGAACACCCAACACACGCACGCAAACGCAACACACACACCACACACACCACCACACACCACCACAACACCCACAACAAACCACACACACACAAAACACCTCACACACACAACTCGCACCGTAGGCCTATATCTAAGCATTTTGCTTACTCTTTTTCCATTCTCTCATCCACTTCTTTTTTTTTCTGACACATTATTTGTTTGTTCTTAATATCCACTTAAAGTGAAACAGGGACGTTAAAATTGTAAGCAGGAAATAACTATACTAAACACACTACAGGTGGCAGAAGAGGGGCGCGCACAGGGGGGACACCACAACACACACACATCGGGGTACACAGGAACAAAAAACACCAACGGGACATTTAACAAACACACACAACACAACGCGCCACACCACAGGAGGGCTAGGGGGGGGGGGGGGGACCCCCCCCCCACCCCCCCCCCCCCCAACACTCACACACACAACAACACAAACATAGAGGCAAGACACCCACGCCCAACACCACCCCACGCAGAGGCACACTCACCCACAGCCACCGGCTCACACACATTAATCACACGTAGGCGGCAAGGGGTACCCCGACCCCCCCCCCCCCCACACCACCACATCTGAGGCAGACTTCCACACCACACCACACACACCCACTTACACACGCGCGCGCGCCACACTCTCCACACACTCAATTGCAACATCAGAACTCATATTGCCTGACCTTCGAGAGTTTTGCTGATTGGGGGGGACACTCTGGATGTTACCAAGTGAAGGCCACTGGGTTCATCAAAACTCATGAAAACGGTTGGTCTGTGTTGTTTTTAAAAAAGTGTTTCCACAGGATTTAAAGGGGTAATTAAGAATTGGGATGTACTTTGTAATGTAAGGTGGCAGCTGATATGTTGACACAAAATCTGTAAGGTTCTTCTTCCTTTGCCTCCTCACCAAAACCTCCAAGGGTCATCCACCTCTCTTCCTTTTTTCCATTCCCAGGTATTGGACACAGTTTAGGATATTAAAATACATCCTCAATCCCCTGGGATAGTAATATAACCTTGGTGTGGGACTTTTGATGTACCAACCTATTCTTTCACAGACCACCTCGGTTGTCTTTTGTTTTGTAATGGCAATCATATTTCTGGGAAATACGTTAAGATCTGTTTCAATCGGACACTTTTCCTTTTTTCCACTGAATGCCACACAAAATTATCTGGTTTGTTCCCATGTTCATCTCAAAAAGGTCTGGGCGGATACTGGCAAAACAGGTCTTCTTGGCTTGGCCTACACCAAATGTTAACCTACGTCTAATAAAAAAATAACTTGCATGAAGGTTTCAGATTAGCGCTTTGCCAGGGGCTTGGGTTTGCAAAGCGTCCTAATCAGTTAAAAAATGTAACCATCTCCTCTGTTGCATCAGTTCCCTCCAATTGCTTCCATTTCAGTGGCGGCAATTGCTTACATAGCTGGGGCGTCCGTCCTGGTTTCTCTTCTGTTTCTGGGTTTTACTGGACCTAAAATATACTTTTCCGGACATTTCACTCCTACATTCTGACAATCCAATCCCTCGGGTACTTCTTTTCGTTCCCTTCTGCCGGGGGGACCCAGGTCGCCTCTTGGGGGCGACAGGCACTTCTGTCTAGAATTACATACAAATATATTTGGGGTTCAATATACGTTCTCCTTTTTCCTTCATGGGACCTAATCTGTTCTGGGGGAAATATCACTTCCAATCAGGGTCAGGGGGGGGACCACCGTACCTTCACCCTATTCTTTCAAATCTGGTAGGTCTTTCAAAAACTAACTTTTTTTCATCAAGGTCGTAAAAACCCCCCAACTCCCTCCCCCCCCCCCCCCCCTCCCACCAACTTTCCCAATTTCCACCTTTTGAGTGGGGGGCTTTGTGGCGTTGGACGGCGCGTGAGTGGCTGGTGGTTGTTTGTTTGCTTGTTCGTTTGCAGGCCGGGTGTTGGATTTGTGGTGTGCTTTGCGGTTGGGGAGTGCGTGCTGGTTGTAGAGAGGCGTCTGGGTGTATGGTCATGCGCGTGGGCGTGTTGTGTGTGTTGTGTGTGTGTGTTGTGTGTGTGGTGTGGTGGTGTGTGTTGCGTTGTTGTTGTTTGCTGCTTGGTGATTGTAAAAAGCCGCTTAGAAGCCCTAAAATTATAGAGAATAGGGCGCCATTTAAATTAAACTTATTATTAATATTATTTTTACAACACACACAGAGGGGCAAACATTTAATGGGCACCACTATACACAACACACACACCACCACTCCACACACACCACTCCAAACACAACAACAACACCATCGGACAGCAGCGCGGGCGCGGCACCGCGCGGCGGGCCGCGCGCAGCACAACATTGCATGATATTCTTGTTTATGCTCAGGTACGTAAAGGGCCGTTATGTTTTTTTGATTCAAAGGTTGTCATTTTTTCGAAAAACCTAGGGGTCTATTTGTGATAAAACAGGATCTATCTATATGGTGTGCCTTTTTTTTTTCTCCTATAACCGTCTTAAACCACCACAAGTCTAAGGCGGATTATAACTCGGTCAAATTCATCCCACGATTTTGGTTCCTTTACGGGGGGACGGGGTAATTCTGTAACCTCCTTAGTCTGTGGATCAACTTACGGAGGGGGGGGGGGGGGGGGGGGGGAAAAACACGGGGGGGGCGTTTTTAAAACAAACATTCAAGTAGGCTGGGGGGGACACCTAACGCCTCGGGCCGGTAGTTCTTGCTCTCTCCTTCTCGTCAATAAAAATTGTATTCTTTTTTCGCCATGTTTTCCTAGGTCCATTTCAATAGTTTTGAACGTCATTAATTTTAGTTTTGACTAACAAATACTTTCACCCTTCCTCCAAAAAAAAAAAAATAAAAAAGATCAAAAAAAAAAAAAAAAAAAAAAAAAATAAGGCTATGGCAACGAATGGTTTTTTTGAAGTAGGTAAACATAACAGGCCGATTAATCAAAAAACCACAGGAAATAACACACTATCGGGACTCAAGGGACGGGTAAAAAAACGAAAACACGCCGGATGAACACGGAAATGCAGATTCGTGGTGTCTTTCCAGGGACCTCCCACACAAAAAAACGGAAGGAAGAAACACTAGTTGCGTAGTGCACGACGAACTCGGATTAAAAAGGCCCTTGTTTGAACATGCTAGTTTCTTTGCTGTCCTCACGGACAACCTGTTCCATTTAATTAACGCCGGGGTAGAGACGGGCGGGCCTGGGCAGGGCTGCCACCCCCCACACCCGGATGGCAATTGCACATTTTTTACGGATGGGTATTAACCTGGGACCACCTCTCGGTTCAGGGCCTATCTTTTTTCAACATCTCAACACAGGGTTAGATTAGGTGACCAACCACATGGGTCTTTACTCGACCATCTTCGGTTCAGCCTCTCCCATACCCCCAACTGGGTCGGAGGACAAATGGGGGCCTAAAAAAACAATATTACACACCCCCCCCCACCCCCCCCACACCCCAACAACCAATACACATTTCCACACACAACACACAATACCCCACTCTCTTCTCTCTCTCTCTCTCCTCTCTCTTGTCTCTGTTCTCTCGCACCACACACCACTCTACCCCTCTACCACACAACACCCACCAAGCCCGGCGCGCGCGGCGCGCGTCAGGCGAGCAGCCACACACACCACATACGTATTGACACAACGACACTCGCAATTGCACCACACGAATTTACAACATATTACTTACCTTTCATGTAAGTTTAATATATTAAATATTTTTTTTTGCATAAACATTTTTTTTTTAATTTAATTTTATATGTATTATATATTCTATATTCTAAGTATTTACCGTTTGGTTACAACTTCTATTAACTTGGTATTACAAATGTATATTTTATTTACTTTTTCTTTAATTGTAATTTATTAGTCTTTTAGACTATATTTTCTATCATTTTTCCTGCATTTAACCACTTTTTTTTCCTTACCCCTGATACTTATGTTTCTTCTGGTTTCCTTTATGGTTCTTCTCCTGTCTCCCAAAGACGGAGGAAAATTTGGTCCAACTAAATTTTTATATCCCTTGCTTTCAGATTTCCTGGGGGGGTGGGAGTTGGGGGTGGGGGCTGGGGGGGGGGGCGGGTGGGGCGTGGGGGTGTGGGGGGGGGTGGGGGGTTGGGGGAGGGGGGGGGGGGGGTGGGTGGTGGGGTTGGGGGTTGGGGGTGGGGGGGGTGGGGGGGGGGGGGGTGGGGGGGGGGGGGGGGGCGGGGGGGGGGGGGGGGGGGGGGGTGGGGGGGGCGGGGGTTGGGGGGTGGGTGGGGGGTGGAGGGGGGTGCGGGGGTGGGGGGGGGGGGGGGGGGGTGGGGGGGGGGGGTGGGGGGGGGTGGGGGTGGGGGGGTGGGGGTGGGGGTGGGGGGGGGGGGGGGGGTGGGGGGTGGGGGGGGGGGGGGGGGGGGGGGTGGGGTGGGGGGGTGGCGGGGGGGGGGGGTGGGGGTGGCGGGGGGGGGGGGGGGGTGGGTTGGTGGGGGGGGGGGGGTGGGTGGGTGGTGTGGGGGGGTGCGGGGAGGGGTGGGGGGGGTGGGGGGGGTGGGGGGGAGGTGGGGGGGGCGGGGGGGGGGGGGCGGTGGGGGGTTGGGGGGGGGGGTGGGGGGGGGGGGGGGGGGGGGGGGGGGGGGGGGGGGGGGTGGGGGGGGTGGGGGGGTGGGGGGGGGGGGGTGGGGGGGGGTTGTGGTGGGGGGGGGGGTGGGTGGGGGGGTTTGGGGTTGGGGGTGGGGGTGGGGGGGGGAGGGGGGGGGGGGGGGGGGGGTGGTGGGGGGGGGGGGGGGGTGGGGGGTGTGTGGGGGGGGGGGGGGTTTGGGGGGGGGGGGGGGGGGGGGGGGGGGGGGGTGGTGGGTTGGGGGGTGGGGGGTGGGGGGGGGTGGGGGGGGGGGGGGGGGGGGGGGGTTTTTTTTGTTGGGGTGGGGGGGGGGGGGGTTGGGGGTTGGGGGGGGGGGGGGGTGGCTCTATTTTCACAGGGTGGGACTTAGACCAATTTCCATCCCCACCAAAAGGTCTAACAAATCAAAGCAGTTGGCCACTGATGAGGCTTTTACATTATGGGAAATGCTGTCCGTCATCTTTTCTTAGGCGGAAATAAAGTCTGTTTCTTATTTTTATTCTTCAGTTTTTTTAAACACGGTAATTTGGGGAGTATCGGGGGAAAGTTAAGGTTTTCACCCCGGAAAAAATGGACGGAGATAAATAAGTATTATTGTACCCATCCCTTTTAAACCTAGGTTTACAAGGGGGGAACAACTTCGGGATCCGATTAACTTACCGTACCTATACGCCGTTGCGCGGGACAAAAAAGTTGGTCTTTTGTTAAAAAAAAACTATGGAAAAAGGGATGGTCTCGGCGCGTCTCTTGTGGACGCTAAGTGGATAAGGGTTTATTGGGACCATTATTTCAATGTGGCTTTTCGTAAAGAAAAGGGGTGGTGTTACTATAAGACCCCATTTCTTGTTTACGTTTGGATTATCTTTTGTGCGGGAGGAAGCCTTTCGCTCACGCCACAATCCTGCTTGTTAGCTCTATGTTCTTTTTTTTGACTTGGGGAGGGGGGAAGGAAGAAAGCATATGACACACTGGGAGGTTTTAAGGGCTTTCTGGAAGGGGGAGGACCTTTTTTCCACATGGAGTTTTAGGGGGCAGGCTCCCCACCGGTATTTATTTGAACATTTTTTTACAGCGGGGGGATCGTTGTTTCCGTGTGCGTTCCAGGTATCAGTGTTCTGGTCAGGTATCTCTTACTTTGTTCAAGGTAAACTGGGATAGGGGGTGTTGCCCCCAGGGGGATGCAATTTTATCTTTCCTTGTTGTTTTTGTATCCAAAATTAAACACATATCGTTTGTGTCTGTTGTATTAAAAAAAAAGGTGCCGAATTGCTTCTTTTGGGTTTTGTAGATGGCAATTTCTCCAACTTGCGAATTAGAGGGGGCATAGTTTTTTCCCTTCAGAGAAAATATAACGTTTTCAGACTTCAGCTATGTGCTCAATTGAAAACATTCCAAGAGGTGGGTTTGGGAAGAGAAAATGGGTTTTAAATTTTTCACAGTCCAAGATCTGGGTGCGTCTATTGCATTTTACGAAAAACTTAGAGGCCCTTTTGGAGGAGGCCGGACATTTAACGATTTTCTTGGTTTTGGAATTCGAATTTCAAAGTTGTTGCTGCAATGAAAGGGCAGAATTTTTTAGGGCGTGATTTCTTGGATGAGGAAGCTCACGTTTTTTTCAACACTTACATTAGAGATTTGAGGGCTAGGTGTTTTTAAAAACTTTTGATTTATATTAAAGAGTGGTTTGGTTCGCTTCGATTTGGGGGCGACGGGGACAAAATTTTACTCTTGTTTTTTAAAATACCTTTATTCGCGAAGCTTCCTAGTGGAGATTCAAAAAGGCTCGATTTACGGTTAGGCCAGGTGTTAACGGGTCAGGCTTGCAAAATGTGCTCTCCTTTTGTAAGCTAATGGGGGGGACCACAGTTAATCATCAATGGTTCATCTACACGGATAGCTTTCTTGGTTGCTTTTTAGAAATCATCGACCGATTTCACTCCTAGTTTTGTCATTGCGGGAGGTCATGAAACCATCTATTCAAACCTCCCGGTCGTCCGTTTACTTAATCAGGTATGATATTATTAATTTAAAAGGTTGAAGGGATTCCCAGGTGGGGAAAATCCCAGGCCCTATCTTTGTGTTTTTTTGAGGCCTGCCCAACTGCCAAGCCTGATTCTGAGGGCATCTACGTTGAAACCCTCCATTTGGCACAGAGTGAGTAGGTTTATGTTAACAGGGGGTGGGGGGGGACTAATTTTTGTAGCGGCTAAAAATTTATAATTGTAGTGGTATGTTTGATGGTAAACCCTTACTGTTTTGGCCCACGGTGTCTGTTTCCCGCCATGGGAGGGACTTCGGTAAAACATTCACCAAATTAGATTTCTCTCTCTCTGGGCTTATAAGGAAAAGAAACAACAAACACTGTCCAGGAAGCTTTATTAAACATTTTCTAGTTTTTAGGTAAAAGAAAGAGAAACATTTAAACAATCGTACTTTCTTACTCTTTTAACAGGATGGTTTCCCAAATTGGGAAGAGAATGTTTTCTGCTGGGGCAGCATCGGACATCATGCCTCGGGGCCATTTCTCATTCTTTTTCGTCTTGAAAAGAATAATTTCTTCTATTTTTCTACTTGCAGGGAATTTAGGTAGCCCACTTATACTTAGCTTTCTTAAGACCTGTGACAATGTTCAACACTCGAAAGTACTTTTGGTTTTATAAGTATGTTGGGTGGGATTCTCTCTCAGCCCTTTACCAAAGGCCTCCTTAAAATCGCTTTCAAAAACCTCTATGTGACCATTCCTAAGTTAATATTCCATTTTTAGAACTTTTTTATATAACCAGATAACCTTACCTGGTAGGATAATTAGATGTGTTGTTGTTTTGGGTGGGGGTCTCCCCTTAGTAGCCACTGCGGTATTACGTGCAAGGGAGAAACTTTTAGCGGGGACCAGACATAAGCAAAAGAAAAGAAGCGTTAAATGATTCCTGGGTCAAGCGATTTTTCCCATCGGTTTACCCATTAATCCGGATATTAATAAAACAGTATTAAATTTAAAGTTTGTATAAAAGAAAACCGTTGGCAATGATGATTGGAATTTTTGGAATTCGGAAAAAATCAACACACATTCATTGAAGATTAATTGGCCAGGGTTCTTGTTCTGAATGGTTGTACCTTTTCCGGTTTGCAAAAATAGGAAAGTAAGAATGTGTTGTTAAGTAGAACTGCTTATTGGACCATTTGTTATGTTACTCAATTTCTTTACTCTTAAAAGGGAATAAGGGGAGAAAGGCGAAGAAGGACATCGAAAACCCCATTGTTTTGCATGCGATTGTGTCGTACACTCTTAAGCATTGTGGTTGATGGAGTTTGTGATTGATCTCGGTGAGGGTTCTGAGGGAAAAAATTTTTGATTATACTGTCCACTTAGTGAGCTTTTTTTGAAATGTGCAAGTCTCTGTGATTTTTTCAGGTTTTTAAGGAGATTGTGAACCTGGTTTTTATAAGATGTAGATTGTTGTTTTCTTTAACATTTTTAAGGGTTTGGGCTCACAGAATTGCTATGTGTTTGTTACTAAACATAAACTCCCAAGGTTCCCACGTTTAATGGGGGTGTACCCTCTCAGTGTATAGATATGATATACTCTACCTCTTTTATGGTGGTAAAGGGGCTTGTCATTTTTAAACAAATAATAATTATTATTCTACTCTCATCTGGCAGGGGGAAGAGGAATTGGAATTACACAAGACGGATTAACACACCAAACTCTTTATAGATTCACGTTCCCATACCTTTTATAATGGAGGTTTCCTCCCATTTTACGTCTGGTGGGTCGTATAAGGAAGAAAACAGGTTTGTTGCCGGCTTGCCACACACGGGCCAGTCGTATTTTTACCCCATTCGTAACCTTTTTATAAAGAGTGTAGGAAGCTCCGTGGGTGCATTTCCATGTTAATGGTGCCACTCTACTAATTGAAAAACTTTATTTTTCTTTTAGGAGGTCGTTGGGGATCTTGGGAACGATTTGTGAGGGACACAAAAAAAACATCTTTTACAGCAGAGTCAATGGAAAAAATAAAACCTGTTTCAGAGGATGGTCCCGCCTGGTCGTTCGATCTTTGAGGGTTTTTTTGAGAGGAGATTATAACGTAAAAAGGATTTGGGGGAAGGGATTTTTTTTCCTCTTTTTCCCTTTTGGGCAGGAATCTTGGGAGGGGTCCCTGGAAAAGGGTTTTCTGTATGGTAAAGGGGGCCCCCCAAGGGGGTCATTCCCTTACCCTTCCCCCCATAAATCTTTTTTTTCCCCCCCATCGGGGGAAAACCGGGCCCCAAAATTTTCCCCCACCGGCATTTTTTTCCCACCAATGCCACAACTAAATTCCCACTTTTTCCCCACAATTTTTTTCATCACCCTTAAAAGTATCTCCAATGTTCCCCCTTTTTAAACCAAATCCCCCAACCAAAGTAAATTTTTCCCCCCAAACCCCCCTCCCCCCAAACTTTCTTTCAACCGGGTAATTTTTTTTTCCCAAATTTTGGCCCCCCTTATTTTTTTCCATTTAACTCAGTGACCATTTTTTTCCCACAGTACCATTTTATTTTTTCCCCCATGCCCCCGTGAGGGATCACCCAAAAAAAGGATTTTGGTTTTTTTCCCCATGTTTCCCCCACCTTTTTGCCACCCCTTGAAAAAATTTAACCCCCCCGCTTTTTTTCCCCTTTTTTTATAACAATTTGGGCATCAAACCCCGTGGTTTTACTGATTTTTTAAAATTAAATTTTTCCTTTTAAACCCCGTCCCCTTGGGAAAAAAAAACCCCCCCCCTTTTTTTAAAATGAAAACCTCATACTGGGACTATTTTTTGAAAAAGAAAAAAGAATTTACAAACCCGACGAAGGGAAGGGGCAGCGGGGCCCCCCCTGTTTTTGGGGGGGGCCTTTCCTTGGGAAAAAATCTTAAAAAATTTTTTTTAAGGGGGGGGAAAATAGGAAGATGACCCTTTAGCAGCACCCCTGACTTCAAAAACCGGGGGGGTGCATTTAAAAACCCCCGGGTTTCCCCGATTTTTGGGGGCCAACCCGTGAACCCTTTTTTTTTTTAGACTGAGGGGCAAAAAAGGGTCTCAGGGGGCCCTTAAAAATTCACAGGGTCCCCCCTATACTTCCCCTGTGGTCCTTTTCCAAAAAAAAACCCTTCCAAAAATTCAGTGCAGCCCAGAGACAGCTGGCAAATTTCCCCGGGTTTTTCCCCCAAAATGGGAAAAAAATGGGTGGGGGGCCCCGCTCACAAAAGAGTGCCAAAAAAACCCCACTGGGGGCCATGGAGGGGTCTTTTAACCCTTAAAAGCAAGCCTCCGGTTTTAGTTAAAAACCCCCAGGGGTTTTTTAATAAAAAAAAACGAAGAAGGAAAGGGGGCCATATTGTGATACGGAATAAACCGGGGGGGGACTCCAGGGGGCTGGGGAAAATCAAAAAAATTTTGCAAAAAAAACCCCCCCACTTTGGGAGTTTTTAAAAAATTTTCATTTTCAGGGCCCCCAAAGGGCGGCGGGGAAAAAAAAGGTTCCCCAAACCCCCAAAAAATAGAAAAAAAACCCGGCCTGCAAAAACCCCCATGTGTGAAAAAATTTATTAACCATGGAGGGCCTTCACCTTTTAAAAAGCTTTCGCCAGAACCCCCACCATCCTGCCTAAGGGAAAAGGAGAAGGTCTCTTCCTACACTACCCTGATCTCCCCTGATCATCCCCCCTCGGTTTGGGCTGTTTATGATATTTTTTTTGTGAAAAGAGTATATAATTTATATATATAAAATTTATATTTTTTTTTTTGTGTTGTGTTTTTGTGGTGTTGTGGTGTTTTTGTGTGTGTGTGTGAAAACTTTCCACAGTTAGTCTCATTATGATCTGATATAACTCACCCGAACATTGTTTACTTTGGGGCCCCCCCCGGTTTTGGTGTGTGTGTGGTGTGTTGTGTTGTGTGTGTGTGTGTGTGTGTGTTGTTTTTTTTGGAAAAACACAGTTACCCTGTTTTTCATTGTCTTTTGCATCTTTTTTAAACCAACACCGCAAAATGATGCCAACAATTTTTTTCACCTGTTACAATGAACATCATCCCACGGTTTTTTTACTTTTTCACAACACTATTAAAATGAACCCCAACCTCCCCCCCCCCCCCCCCCCCCATAGTGGGATGATGGAATATGAGTTCCTTCTTTTGCCCCCCCTCCCCCCCATTACTTATTATCAATCCCCCCAATAAAACAACCCGCCCCCCCCCCAAAAATATATCACCCCCCCACTAAACTAGAACAACCCTATCGTTCACCCCCCCCTCCCCCCCCACAACCCCCCTCCTTTTATCCCCCATAATCCCCTCGTCATTTCCCCCTGGCGGCTATTTCCTACCAAAGGACAAAAAAATGAGTCACTCTTCTTTCCCCTTTTTTGTATGCCCTAAATGTTAAATGTGATTTTTTTTTTTTGTGAAGGAAGACCCAAGAGGTCGAAATGCATCGTGTCTTGTCATGTGTTTGTTTGTCAACGTCATTGGCGGTAACTAACACCTCTTTTTAAAAAATTTTTTTTCTTCGTTCTCCGCCGTTGGTCACCCATTTTGAAAATCTTTTTAAACATTTAATGCCATTAACGAAAGGCAAGAGCAGATGTAAAAACCCAAAAAGCATTTTATCGATTCTCTGTCATTTCAGGTGTCCCCTGTGAATACTGTCATATGCATTTAAATAAAAAAAATTTAGTGTTGCCAACATGACACAGGGGTGGCCCACTTTCAAAACTTTTTTTTTTAGATAAAAAAAATGTTGTTTCCCAAATTTTTTTTCGACATAGAGAAGGCCTATGACACGCGTGGAAGTGGAAATCCTGTCAGCCCTCCATCGGAGGGTTTCCGTGGCAATCCCCCAGTGTTCATAGAACAGTTTTTTGGAGAGGGGTCCCCCAGGTCCGTGGGGGGGGCAAATTGTCAGAAATTCTGAGCAGGAAAGGGGTTGCCACGGGTAGTACCCTTTCCCCCACCCCGTTTGTATAAAAAAAAAATTGAAATTTAAACTCTGTCAACCAAGGTTCGACTCTCTTTTTTTTGGATGATTTTCCCTTTTTTATGCTTTGGGAAAAAAATTTTTTTGCTGGTGTACAGCGCCAACCCCAGTTGTGTGTCTATAAACCCAACAGGGGCTTTTGAAAAAGGGGTTTAAAATTTTTCTTCAGTTAAAACAAAAGGGGCACCCATTTTCCCCAATTTCAGCCAATTTTTTTCCGCCCCCAAAATTTTTTAATAGAAAGGGGGCCCAAATTTTCCTGCTGTCACAGAAGCCAAATTTTTTGGGTTTTTTCCCTTTGACCAAAAATTAATTTTTAAACCCCCATATTAGAAGTTGAAACATCGTGCCCCAAACCCCTTTAATATCCCCGGTAGTGGCCATAGGGATTGGGGTGAGACAAACGCACGTTTCCCCTTTTTTAAAGGGCGTTAGTTCGTTCCCAATTGGGACTACGGCAGCATCATTTACGGGCCGCTAACCCCCGTATCTAAAAGCCCCAGACCCATTTTACCTTGGGTCTTCCCCTCTGCCTTGGCGTTTTCGATACCCTTTTATGCCTTATGTTTTGGGAGGGAGTTTCCCCCCTCTAAAAGAGAAAAAATTAGTTTGAATTATACACACAAATTTTTCAAAAACCCAAAAAACCCCGGGCCCCGAATATTTCCCCCCCCTTTCCCCGGGAAAAAAAACCCCCAAAACCCCACCCCCCCTAAAAAAAGCAATTTACATGCGGAACTTACTGCACTACTTTTGGTTTTGGAGTTGATCGGGAAGCCCCCGTCTGGAAAATTTTCCCTTTTTTTGGGGCACAGTTCCCTTTTTTTTTAAAAGGGCTATAGGAAAAGAAACAAAAAAACATGGTCTTACAATTTTTTTCCCAAAAGTTTTTTCTTTATTTAAAAAGGGGTTTTTTTGGAGATTTTGTTGGGGGGGGGGTGCCGGTCATGTGGGGATCAAGGCAACGGAAGGGGGTGGATCCGGTTTTAAAAAAGAGGCTGTCCGTCTTCGTTTTTTCTAAACTGTTTCCCCCATCCTCAGATTTAAAAGGAAAAAATAGTTCTTTTTGAAATTTTCTTTAGGGGGGGAAAAGGAGTGGAGCCTCCAAAAAAAACAAAAAGTTATCAAATCCCCCCCAAAATTTAAAAAAGGAACTTTTTCCCCCATGGTGCGGGGGTTTTCAAAAGGGGGAAAACATTTATTGTGTTTTTTTGGGGGAGGGTCATGCTTATTTTACTCTTCTTTTTTTTGAAGGGAGAAGCCCCCCTTTCTGTGTTGTGTGATAGTCAAATTTTCCCCCCCAACATATTTTTTTTTAGACTGCGGGTTTTTTTTTTAAAACGTTTTTAAAAGGAAACTTTTACATAAAGATAAAAAAAAAAAATTTTTTTTTCCGTGATTTTTTCCCCCGACAATTTTTTTAAAAATTCCTAAAAGAAGTGAATTTATTTCATCGTGTTTGTGAATTTGGTGTTGTGTAGATTTTCTCTACCAGTATTGATTTTTTGAGATTACAGTTAGTGATTTCAACGTGTTGGTTTTTAAACCTAGGAATTGGTTCTTATAATCTTGTTTTGTATTGGGTTGGTAGTTTTGCTTTTAATCCTTTTAACATGTATACTTGGTAGTTTGAAACGTTGTGACCGTCTGAGATAACCCTGCTGTTGACGAGGATATAATTCTTAATCTTAATCTTAACCATCTGGCATGGTGGACAGTACCAAAAACATCCAGCGTGTTCTGTTTTCTTTATATCTTGATTAAGTGTTTCAGGTGAGTTAAAGAACCCGTTAATGTTGCGAATTCGTGCACAATGTCTGCTAGTGCAGACGCTCTATAAACGTGAAAGTTTAAAACACTGTATTTTCTTTACATTGCGCACCTAAACCTCCAGCAAGTGTGTTATTTTGGTGTATTGGATAAATAAACACAGTTGACATTCCTAGTTTAGGATGACGTGGTTGTAGCAGCATGGGCCAAGATTATGTGCTGGGGACTGTCATATAGCCTTTCAGTCACTTTTGATACCTTAGATACAGCAAGAATATAAACGGACAAGATATTGTGCGAGGTTGGTTTTGTCACTACCACTTTTGATACCTTAGATTACAGCAAGATATATAAAACGGGCAAGTATTGTGCGCGGTTGTTCCTACACTTTGATACCTTAGATACAGCAAGCTATAAAACACGGACAAGATATTGTGCGAGCGTTGTCACTACCTTTTGTACCTTAGATACAGCAAGTATTAAAACACGGGCAAGACATTTGTGCGAGAGTTGTACTAACTTTTTGAGACCTTGATACAGCACGATATAATACCGGACAGATAATTGTGCGAGGTTGTCACTACACTTTTGATTACCTTAGTTAGATACAGCAAGTTATATAACAGGACAAGATATTGTGCGCAGGGTTGTCACTACACTTTTGATACCTTAGATACAGCATGATATTATAATATGGGCACGGGATATTGTGCAAGATTGACACATAGTCTTTCTGTCACACTTTTTGATGTTTAATTAAATAGAGCGGGATAATTGTCACCATAGTCTTTCTCTGTCACCCTTTTGAATGTTTTAATTAAATAGTGCAGGATATTAACTATTGGCAGGATAGAGTGCACAGATTGTCACCAGAGTCTTTCTATTACACTTTTAGATACCTAAATTAAATAGAGCAGGATATATAACATGCGGCAAGATAAGAGTTGTAAGGATAATCACTACACGCCTTTCTCTCACACTTTTAGATACCTTTAAAATAACGCAAAGCTATATAAACCCTTGTCCTGTGAAATGGATACTGTAAGCTCACTGATTTGCAAATTTTAATAGTGTTGTGCATTTCTCACTCCAGTTTCTTACTTTTTTAAAGATTGCTCTCTCTCTCTCTTCTCTCTCTCTCTTCTCTCTCTCTTTCTCTCTCTCTCTCTTCTCTTCCTCTCTCTCTCTCTGTGTGTGTGTGTGTGTGTGTGTGTGTGTGTGTGTGTGTGTGTGTGTGTGTGGTGTGTTTTATAAAGACAGCACCATGCTCAACACAGTGTAAACGACATGACAGCATACCAACTTAGTGTTCACCTTTTCGTAACTTTGAAAATAATAAACCTCTGCCAACATGCATCCATTTTCATATACAATGACATAAGAACTCTCAGTCTGTTGATTTTCATTTTTGAACAACAATTCCAACCAATAGAAGCCAAGCAGTTTCCACCATAGGTAAAATTTCATCTAATATCATATATATATATATATATATATGAAATTTACTATGGGGAAAACAACTGTTGGCTTTCTATGGCGTTGTAATTGTTGTTCAAAAGAAAATCAACAGGACTGATAGTTCTTATGTCATGTATATGAAAATGGATGCATGTTGGGAGGTTTATTATTTCAAAGTTCCTGACAGTGTTACACTAAGATGGGTATGCTGTCATGTAGCTTTTACATCTGTGTTTGAGCAGTGTGCTTGTATTATAAAACACACCACACACAACAACACACACACACACACACAACACACAAACACACACACAGAGAGAGAGCGGAGTGAGAGAGCGACGAGAGAGAGAGAGAGAGAGAGAGAGCGGAGAGGAGGAGAGACGATGAGAGAGAGAGAGAGAGAGAGAGGCAATCTTTAAAAAAGTAAGAAAACTGGAGTGAGAACGGACAACATATTACGATTGCAAATCAGTGAGCTTACATTATCCATTGACACAGGACAAGGTGGTATATATCTCTTGCTTATTAAAGGTCTTAAAGTTGTGATAGAAATGCGTGTAGTGATACACTTCACATCTATCTTGCCATGTTATATATCCTGCTCTATTTAATTAAGGTATCTAAAAGTGTATTAATAGAAAGACGTTATGTGACAATCTTGCACTTCTTCTGCCAATTGTTATTTATCCTGCTCTATTTAATTTAAACCATTCAAAAGTTTGGTGGGGGGGGGGGGGGGGGGAAAAGAAAGACGTTATGGTGACAATTATCCGCTCTATTTAATTAAATCATTCAAAAAAGTTTGGCAGAAAGGACGTCTGGTGGGGGTGACCATCTTGCACAATATCGTGCCCATATTATATGCTTGCTGTATCTAAGGTACTCAAAAGGTGTTAGTGACTAACCTCGCACATATCTTGTCCGTGTTTTATATCTTGCTGTATTAAGGTATCAAAAGTGTAGTGCACCTCGTAGCAATATCATCGTCCGTGTTATATATCTTGCTGTATTTAAGGTATCAAAGTGTAGTGGACACCCTCGCACCATTATCTTGTGTTGTTATATATCTTGCTGTATCTAAGGTATCAAAAGTGTAGTGACCAACTCGCCCAATTCTTGTCGTGTTATATATCTTGCTGTATCTATGGTAATCAAAAAGTGTAGATGACAAACCTCGACAATATGCTTGCCGTGTGTTATATCTGGCTGTATTCAAAGGTATCAAAAAGTGTAGTGCACCCTCGCACAATATCTAGTCCCGTGTTATATATCTTGCTGTTCTACGGTATCAAAAAGTGAAGAAAGGCGTTATTAGTGACAGTCCTGACAGTATCTGGGCCCATGCTTGCCACCAACCACCGTCAGTCAAAAAACAAGGATTCTACTGTGTGTATTTATCCACTCACCAAAAGAAACCAGGGCACTTGCTGTGTTGTAGGTGCGCAATGTAAAGACAATACAGTGTTTTAAAAATTCACGTATATAGAGCGTCTGCCACAGCAGACATTATGCTACCGATTCGCAGCATTAACGGGGGTTCTTTAACTTCACCTGAAACATTAATCAAGATAGAAAAAGAAAACAAGAACCGTGATGTTGTTTGTACTTTCCACCAGTGCGCAGATGGTTAAGATAAGGATTAAAATTATTGTCCCGTCTACGCAGAGGTTATCACAGGACTGTCACACGTTTCAAAACTACACGTATACATGTTAACAAAGGATAAAAAGCAAACCTTACCAACCATTAACAAGATTAAAAGAACCCAATCCTAGATTAAAAAACAAACCGTTGAGGAAAATTGTACTCACTAACCTGTAATCTGCAAAAATCAATACTGGGTAGAGAAAATCTAACAAACACAAAATTCCACAAGATGAAATAAATTCATTCTTTTAGGAAGAGAAAATATTGTCAGGGGGACCATCACGGAAACGAATCTTTTATTATCTGCGAGTAATGTTTCCTTCTAATGTCGTATCCATCCAGCCAGTCTAACAGGAATAGTTGGACAGATATCTGACTAGCCACAGGCAAACAGAAAGGGGGTCTTCTCCCTTCAGTAAAAACGAATGAGTAAAATAAGCATGACCGTCTCAATCTAACAATACTGGTTTCTCCCTTACGAACCGCCAGCCAGCAAGGGCAGATGTCCTTTAACTCTGGGACGTATTTGATGAAGCTTATGTTTTCTTGGAGGCTCACTCCTCCTCCCATAAGCTTGACATACGAAGCATTTTGCCTTTTAATCTGAGGATGGTACAAACTTGTTTAGAAGGACGACGACGGACAAGCCTCTTTAGAAAGCCGATCCCACCTTTCGTTGCCTTGATCCCACATGACTGGACCACGCCAACAAAATCTCAAAAACCCTTGAAACTAATGAAGAAAAAAACATGGTAAAAAACTTGATAAGCGCGGATTGTTTTATGTTTCTTGATCTTTAGCTCTAAAGCGAAAGAGAATCTGTGCCAAATAAGGATATTTCATAGACTGGGGATGGCCCGAATCAACTCCAAAAGCAAAGTAGTGCCAGTAAGTTTCCGCCGTGTAAATAGTGCTTTCAGAGGGGAAAGTGTTTGGACAGTTTTTCTCCGAATATGGAACATATGCGGAGGTAACCCCTACACCAACATCGGACTTTGAACCATCAGAAATACACATGTTTTTTAAGGTTAGAAACACATGACTACCATAATTGTTTTTAAATTAAGGAAACTGTGTTCTGTTTGCGACTGCACGGTTAAATCAAACCTACTTTGGAGACGAAAACGTCCAGGAGGTTGGTTGAGGTGAAACTTGGAAACGTCCGAGATGACCCCAACATCAATATCGCTCCTCCAGGGAAAAGAAGGATGCGAATACGAAGGGGGAAATACTGGCATGGACTTCTTCATATTTTCTCCTAGAAATGAGGATTCATAACACAGTCGCAGGCAAGGGTTGTTTGGTTCTGGAAAAAGCTGTGTGTAGTAATTCAAAGCTAATTTTACTCTTCTATGAGACGAGGGAACATCTCCTGCCTCAGCATATAGTATGGAACGGTGTAGTCGAAACGCGGCCAAGGCCGAGGCGACGACTGATGGTGGAACTGGGTCTAGGACTTTTAGATACGAGGTCTAGCGGCGCCGTAAATGAGCTGCCGTAGTTTAGTCCACTTGGTTTCGAAAGACTAACGGCCTGTAAAGATGGAGCAGCGTGCGTTTGTCTTGCACCCCCATCCCGTCTGAGCCACTACACGGCGGATATTCATGGCTTAGAGGCACGATGTAGAACTTCTGAATATGGGGCTTTAAGAATTCAATTTTAGGTCAAAAGGTAACACCCAGGAAATTTGGCTTCTGTGGACTGGCAGGAATTTTAGCACTTATCTATGAAAATTTCTTTTAGGTGGCGGGATTAGTTGTCTTGCAATTTGAACGTGATGCACTCTGTTTTAACTGATGAAAATTTGAACCCATATCAATGCCATGTTGGACTTTATAGACAACACAATGGAGTTGGCGCTTGTCACCAGCAAATGTCTTTCCAGATGCATACAGGCAAATCGATCAACAACAAGAGAGCAGTTGAACCTTGGTTGACAGCGTCGTTTACAATTTTATTTATTTAATTACTAACCGGGCTTGGGGAAAGGGATACTACCCTGGTGGAACACCATTTCTGTCTCATGAATTTCTGACAATGTTGTCCCCACACGGCCTGGAAGGACTGTCTGCCAAAAAAAACTGTTCTCATGAACACTGGGAGATTGCCACGGAAACCCATCGATGGAGGGTCTGACAGGAATCCATTTCCACGTCGTGTCATAGGCCCTTCTCTATGTCGAAAAAAATGGCAAAACATGCTTTTGTATCTAAAAAAGATTTTGAATAGTGGTGTCACCACTGTGGTCCATGTTGGCAACACTAAATTTATTATTTTAAATGATTGATCAGATTCACAGGTGATACCTGTAATGACAGAGAATCTGATCAATGCTTTTTGGTTTTATACAATCTGCTCTTGTCTTCGTTTTATGGTTCATTAAATGTAGAATATAGAATTTTCAAAATGGAGCCCGAAGTGACGACGGGAAAAAGAAACGAAGCAAAATTATAGAAAGAACGAGGGTTATGTTAGTTACCCGCCAATGACGTTTGACACAAAGCACATGACAAGACTCGAGCATTTCGACCTCTTGGGTCTTTTTCTTAGGCAAAAAAAAAAAAAATCACATGTAACATGTAGGGACAGTTAAAAAAACAAGAACGAAGGTAATGATCATCTGTTGTCCTTGTGGTAGGCGAGAAATAAGCCGCAGGAGGAAATGAAGAGGGGATTATTGGGAGATGAAAAGGAGGGGGGGGTTGTCCTTTTGTGGGGGGAGGGGGGGGGTGATACGATAGGGTTGTTTGTGTTGTCAGTTTAGTTGGGTGTGTGATATATTTGTGACGGTGTTTATTGGTGGATTTGATAATAATGATAGTGGGGGGGAGGGGGGGGCGAAGAGACGGAGAGCGCTCATAATCTCATATCCTCTATGGGGTGGGGGGTGGGTGTGGGAGGGAGGGGGTTCTTTATTAATAGTGTGTTGAAAAAGTAACCCCGTGTGGGATGATGATCTTGTAAAGGTGAAATAATGTAGTTGGATCTTTATGCTGTGTTGTTTGAGCGAAGATAGCAGGTGATCACTGAAACCAGGGTATCATGTGTTGCACACAACAACACACACACACACACACACACACCCTCACACACACACACACACACACAAAGCGGGGGGGAACCATGTAAACATGTTTGGGTGAGTTATGATCTATGAATATACTGAGATCACTGTGGAAAGTTTTCAACACACAACACACACACCACCCAACACACACAACACACAAACCAAACACACAACTATATTATGTATATATAATTATATATATACTATTTCACAAAAAAAAATATCATAAATCATCACGCAAGGGTGATGATCATGTGAGGGTTTCAACGTGAGTGTAGGAAGAGATTTCTTCTCCGTTGCCCTTAGGAGGAATGGTGGAGGTACTGGCGAAAGTTCTGTATGGTGAAGGCCTCCAGGAGGTTAATAAAGTTTTGCACTCATCGGGTGTTGGCAGGCCAGGTTTCTACTTTTGGGTTGTTGGGACTGTTCCGCCGTCATTGGGGCTGCATGGATAAATTTAAGACTTGCCAGTGTGGAGTTTTTGACAGGAGATGTGCTGT
>JAMYXO010002180.1:0-7500 GCA_033310375.1 Conus canariensis
TTTTTGTATAAACCTTCGCTTCGTGTATGTAAGTGGGTACGCATGTACGTATGTACTTGTGGATGTACACACGTATGTGCTATGCACTGTGCACAGGCTTGTGTCTCCAGTATTTCTGAACATCGTGCCTGGAAGCTTTGGCATTTTGACATTCCTCTGCTGACAGTTAGTTGTCTGGAAGTATTGCTTTGTGTATTTTTGAGTCTGTTATTTGGAAAATCTACAGAAGACATTTTCGTCTAAAACTGACTTGTCTAATTCATATTTCATTTTCAATAAGCGTTGCTTTCCTCCCCTTTGTTTAACTATATTTTGGCTGTTTTTCAGTAACGCTGTAGTCTGTTTCAGACGTTTTTAGCAAATCATTCTCAGGACACACACACACACACACACACACACACACACACACACACACACATACACAAGAAGAAAGAGAGACAGACAGACAAACAGACAGACAGACAGACAAAGACAGAGACAGAAAGACAGAGAGATGTCGAAAAATTTGATACAAAGGCTACCAATCTGTCCTTATGTGAAGCCGTACACAAAAACAATAATGATATGAATGGAAACAGAGCAAAATGAATACATTCAACTTACTTTGGAAGGAATCATATTGACCAAGCATTTTTCTGGTCCTGTCACTTGAAAACATAAAACCCAGGTATATTCCTCTCTGTAGAGAAAGCCAACATGGGTAAATGTAGTTACAGCTCATATTCCATGTTTATGCTCGTTATGCAGAGAACAGAGTGAAGTTTTAATGATGTATGTTTGCTCATATTTGTCTGTAGATCAAGAAACACGATAAGAAAATCGATTTTCAGTGTTTTGTTCATCATGGAATGGAAAATCAAGAGAGAGAGAGAGAGAGAGAGAGAGAGAGAGAGAGAGAGAGAGAGAGAGATAGAGAGAGAGAGAGAGAGAGAGAGAGAAGAGAGAGAAGAGAGAAGAGACAGGGTTTATGACAATAGTAACCAACAGGCCTAACACATGCAGTTAACAGAAGCGCCCAAGTCCAGTTACGTGCTTTCCAGGTACACAGACTGAAATGCTACTTTTCTGAACGAAAACAGCCTACAAAATTACCAAACACACCCTGACACCCCTGTTGTCTTTTAATGGACCACGTCCTCATCTGTACAGCCAGTGACCTTTAACGACCTAAGGGACATAATCCAACACCGCTGCGTGAAATTCAATTGCCTCCCAGCTGGATCAAAACCATCACGCACAGGGGTCGCTGTAGGTGACTCTCGCGGAGAGCACGTGCTGCTCCGTAATTGATTTTGCTTGTTGTTGGCCAGAGCCGTAGGACAGTCTGGGCCATCTGTTTGACGAGGGAAAGGCCAGGGGCATTACGCTCCTGTCAGGATCTTCCGTCTGTAAACGTTGCGGATTCTTGTGTCCACGTGCACACAGTTGAAATGCTTGCAAGCTGGTTGTTAATGCATTCATGCCTGCTTGCCTGCATGTGTGTGTGTGTGTGTGTGTGTGTGTGTGTGTGTGTGTGTGTGTGTGTGTGTGAATGCCTACATATGCATACACAGGCATTTGTCAGCAGAAGTGTTACTTTTCCTTAAATACTGATATCTCAGTACAGGGGAAGGGTGGGTGGTGGGGGTGAGGGTGTAACCGTTTTATGTCAACTATGGATTAAAACTGTAAGAGCGCGTGACTTTTTCTTAAACCCACTTGGTTGAGCGCAACGTTCGCTTGGGTGACTCTTGTTTTTTCAACCTCAATCATAAAGGTGGTGATGTTTTCACCTGTGTCCATTTGTTTGTTTGTTTGTTTGTCCGTCTGTCAGCGAGATTATGGAAAATCTGCTGAAGCGATATTATGGAAAGATGATCTGTGGTTTCATAAAGACACGATTAAATTGTGACAAACTTAAAAGAAAAATTAGTATGCAGCCAAATGACAGAAACAAACAAATTACACAAGAAACAGGACGACCTCTGTGGTCTTTTTCACAGGCAAGACAAACAATATTCAACCGTTCACCCCACACAACAGTCGCCCCACCAGGCCTCGCTGCCACAACAGCAACAGTGAGCTGATGAAGACAGGGCGACCCTGTCGAAATATTCTCCAAGTAAGTTTTGATTCTGAGTCTTTAACTACCTTCTAATGTTGAATCCAGAATCCAGAAACCTACATTCTTAAATATTCAAGACAGTAAGAACGAGGAACGAACACGTGGTGCGGATTCGTGGAAGGTATCAGTGCAGCAAGACTATTACGCAATTTCTACTGAACGCGAACGCTGTAAAGTTGCTGTTTAAGAATTTGAACTTATCTTGGAAATAATGCATGTCCACAAAATAGAAAAAGGTAATGATTGAAACGTTGAGATTTTCTCTGTTTTCCACATCCCATCTAAAAAAGGACACTGGGAAGTAACTCTTTCTGCCTTTTCCTATCATTACTTTCCCTGCGGATACAAAGCGTGCTTCCATCATCAACTGACTCAAGGAGTGGATTACGGAGCCGTTTATAACCTTGGCAGAAGCTTTCAATCTATTGTGTTCCCTTCTCATTGACTGTGTTAGTTCTTAACACTGTCTTACTTAATAATTGTTGCATTTTGT
This sequence comes from Conus canariensis, assembly GCA_033310375.1. NCBI lineage: Eukaryota > Metazoa > Mollusca > Gastropoda > Neogastropoda > Conidae > Conus > Conus canariensis. Next base: position 2,598 of record JAMYXO010002180.1, read on the forward strand.
GAATCAATGAAGAAAATTGGACTAAGCTTTGTGTGTACTGTACAGTGTACTGCATTCTGCACTACATCTTCTAGTAGATGAAGGGTTTACAATAACTGTGGATGGGGTTGATAATGATGCTCACAAGAGGAAGTAGAAAACGGGGCAGATAATAGCGGAAGGGAAGAAAGGGGACATACATCACACTGCTATGCAAGCATGTAAAAAAATCCATAATACATACATGATACACATTCTGTTCTAATAGCCATCAAACCAGACACAAATCTGAAATTTGAATGGACAACAAGAGAACATATTGAAATTAAACAGTAAAAGTCAGGCAATGCATCTGAAATATGATGCACAGCCGTAGAGCATGTCACTGTCTGGAAAGCACCACGCATAACACACCCCTTAGAAACAAGTTGTATGCTCACAGAAGAACTGCAGGGGGGGGGGGGGGGGGGGGGGGGTGACCTCATTCGTATCACGAACTGACCTGACATCGTAAAACGATCGAGAAAAAGGAGAAGATATTTTCTCTCGCTCTACCTCTCCTTCTGTCCTCTCCTCTCTCTCTCTCTCTCTCTCTCTCTCTCTCTCTCTCTCTCTCTCTCTCTCTCTCTGTGAAAACCACTCTCTCTTTCATTGTCTGTCTCTCTGGCCTCTCTCCCCTCCCCGTCTTTCCCTCCCTTCCTGTCCACCTTCTCTCGTTCTTTCTCTGATACCGAGCAAACAGAGCGACAGAACCCGACCATCCCGTTACCAGAGCATATGAAGGGTGAAATCGCCAAATCACCCCCATGCTCAATCAATAGCCCCTCTTTTAACGAATGTGTGGGCCGAGGAACGGTGGATAATGGACTGGGGAAAGGGTAGACTGGGACACGATAATGTCATTAGTTTTCGTCCACCTGAGCCATAGCAGAGAAGAACAAGGGAAATGCTCTCCCAGACCAAAACGTTGTGAAACCGAAGCCTTCTATCCTTGAACTGTTCAAGATTGAATTCACTGGAAATAATAGGTGTCAATAATAGTGTGTGAACCAGTAAGCACCTGTGCACACAATAGATCATCACCAATCCCACCCTTTCCCTTCCCAATGTTTTCCCCATATGCACACGCACCCACACCCATCCATCCCCCACCCCCCACCCCCCACCCCACACACACACACGCACATGCACTCTCTCTCTCTCACACACACACACACACACACACACACACACACACACACACACACACCACCGCCACCACCACCACCGGCAATAGATCCAACACCACACCACACAATCCACTATTCCCCAACATCTACAACACCCATCCTCGAGGTCCTCAAGCGCAAAGATGTCAGTCGGAGCCACCCACATTCTCTCTCTCTCTCTCTCTCTCTCTCTCTCTCTCTCTCTCTCTCTCTCTCTCTCTCTCTCTCTCTCCTTCTCTCAGAGGGTAACAATAATGCAATAGAACTGGACAACTCCCGTCATCAGGACATCAAAAAGGTCACAATCGTCAAATCAACTCCATAATCGATCTACATCCACCCATTAACCCACAATAGAAAGCCAGGCGGTTGGGGTGGGGGTGGGGGGTGGGGGTGGGGAGGGGTCGGGGATGAGGATATCATTATCTCTCGTCCATCTGAGCTCCTGGGGAGAACAGGGGGAATACTCGCTGAAACAAAATGCCGGTAAACGGAAACCTGCTATTCCGGACCCAGTAACAGTATGCAGGAAGCAGTAATGGCAGGACTGACAATGAAGGGTAAATATCCAGTCCGATAGTCGCTCAAACATTCCAGTAGTCGATCATTAAGTCGGTCAGTCGGTCAGTCAGTCAGTGACTCGCTCACTAACTAATTTACTTATTGCATGAAACGATTTTTTTTTTAAATTATAGCATGTGACTGTATATGGATGTACATACCCGGAAACAAGCCCTTGTACAAAGAGAGAGAGAGAGAATACGAATACGAATACGAATACGAAATTTAATGATTAGGCCTACAGCCCATATCATGGGAGTTGAGTTCCAAGTACAATATGACAACAATTATAGTGTAACATGTCGAACATTAGACACACTATCAGAACATGTTCACCAATGGGAAAGCAAAAGTACATGCTGGAATACCAGATGAATTGAAACTGGTTTGCAATTCTTTTAAATCAGGAAAAGCCGTCTCAATTGCAATGATTTGAATATAAATGTTGCTAGATTATTTATTACGATACTATTCTGGTTTGCCAAAAGCATTGATAATCTAAAACATGATGGGTATTTATAGAACTTAGCGGGAATATACTGTTCCCTTAGTTCCTTATATTTCGGACATACTAAAATGAAGTGTATTTCCGTTTCTCTAACAAAACAAAATGGGCAGTTCAAATTTTCTCCTGAAACATTTTGACAATGTCGTAAACGATGAGGTCTCAATGATGAGACACCAAGTCTTAATCTAGTCAAAGCATTTCGCACAGGAACATGTTTTACTGTAGTTAGATGAAAACTAATAGATAACGCCGAATTGAATGAACAATAAAAAGAGAATCTATCTCTTGTTGTTATGTCAAAATGCCATTCCTGCTTATAACACTCTATTAATCTATTTCTGAAGGTTGATATGAACAAATTGCAGTTTCCGACACCTTGGCTTTCCCAAACGTGTCCAAAACCATAACGATATAAAAGATTCCGCATGGAGGACACCCAAGTTTCTTTATCTTGATTCTGCAGAGTTAGTAACATGCTATATGCTTTAAGTGGTAACCTATTCAGTGGCATTCTCAGAATGCGTAACCAATATTTCAGGCATTTAACATAAACATTTACAAAAAGTGGATATCGTCCAGTCTCACCATAAGCTAGTATATTTGAAGAATGTATTTTTATATTGAGAAACCTTTTTAAAGAAAAAAGATGAACAGATTCAATTGGCTGAAGATTTGTTCTTATACCCCATATCTCAGCCCCATACGTCAGCATGGGCTGTATTTGGCCATCAAACAGTTTGAAAAATACTGCAGGAGACGAATTACCAATTGACCATAAAATACGAAATATTGCAATTACCCCTTTTTTTGCACGACTGGACAAATCCAAAAGAGAATGTGTATATGACAGACGGGTAGAAAGGAATATACCTAAATATTTATACATATTTACTATCGAAAGAGTTTCATTTCCATATTTCCACCTTTCACGAATAGAAACATAACCACCATTTCTAAATATAACGATATTAGATTTCTCAAGGTTCACAATTAGTCCTAATCGCTTGGACACATTCCACAAGATATTTAGTTGAGTTTGTAATCCGTTTATAGTATCTGAAACTAGCACAACGTCGTCTGCAAAGAGGAGGATTAAAATTTCTATGAAATCGGGATTAAGTTGAACACCATGCTTTCCTGTTCGTGTAATTTCTTCAGCTAAATGATTAATAAAAAGAGAAAACAAAGCAGGACTACATATTTCTCCTTGTTTAAGGCCAAGAGGGCACATAAATGTTTCTGAAACATCTCCTCCTACTCTAACCCTAGCTTTTACAACATTATACATGCTCTTTATTGCATTGAACATTTTACCCCTGATCTTATTTTTCTTCAAAACAATCCAAAGCCTTTCCCTTATCACCGAATCGAACGCCTTCTTAAAATCTATGAAAGCAACATACAATTTCTTGCGTTTAACTAACTGCTTTTGAACTAACGCTGTTAAAGTAAAGATCTGATCAATAGTACTGTAATGTTTTCGAAAGCCGGCTTGGGTTTCATGAATTAATTCTTTTTGTTCTACCCAGTTTGAGAGTCTTTTATTTAAAATAAAACTATAAATTTTACTACTTATATTCAGCAAAGATATACCTCTATAATTATCTGGGACAGCAGTATCACCTTTTTATGTAATGGTTGGATTAAAGACTCCATCCATACATCAGGGTATGAACCAGACGTGAAAAGAAAATTGAAGTATTTAACAAGAAATTGTATTATTTGTGTTGACGGGTTTTTGAAAAATTCACCAATTATACCATCTGGTCCCGAAGCCTTACCCTTTTTTAGTGCTGTTATAGCTTCCAAAACTTCATCATTATTTATGTCTCGCTCAAGGATATCTATATTATCATCTTCTAAAGCTTCAATAATATCGTCATCAACCTGTTCCCCACCATGGAAACCAACATCATCATTACTACCATAGCCATCAATGTCAAAGGAATCAATATCGTTACCATCAACAGGCAGTGAATTGAATACATTGTTGAAATGATTATACCACTCCTCTTTAGTAATTTCATTTGAAGCGGAAGATTTTGAAACATAAGACTTCACAGTAGCCCAGAAAACTTTCGGATCATTCATTTTTTCTTGTAGCGTCAACAGCACCCTCTCCCTGTGTCCAGCTGCTTTATCTCTTAACAAGTACTTATATTGTTTTCTTTTCTCACAATATGCCAGTCTATCCGTGTCATCGTGTGTCCTATTAAAAACTCTCAGCTTTCTCCTTAGAAATAATCTACTTTGTCTACATTCCAAATCGTACCAAACCTGCTTTTTGTCCCTACCTGTTGTTACAGTCTTCTTCATACACCGTCCAGCTATATATAAACCCTCATTAAACTTTGTCAAAGCGGCGTTAATATCATAATCAACGAGTTCAATTGCTTCATTGATGTGGTTTTTAACCTCATCAGAATCTAAACACAAATAAAAGTCTTGACTAAAATCTTCATTCCAAACATACTTAGAATAAGATTTACCTTTAGGCTGAACTCTTTCTGGAATCTCAGCAATAGCGGTAGTCAACAACTCCAAAACTACTGGCATATGTTTAGACTCAATTCTGCTCTGAACTTTCAGCGACGAACACAAGGACAAAAGGCTGCTCGACATCAAGAAATAATCAATAACACTACAA
>JAMYXO010002180.1:17500-25071 GCA_033310375.1 Conus canariensis
GTGTGTGTGTGTGTGTGTGTGTGTGTATGTGTGTGTGTGTGTGAGTGTGTGTGTGTGTGTGTGTGAGTGTGTGTGTGTGTGTGTGTGTGTGTGTGTGTGTTGTGTGTGTGTGTGTGTGTGTGTGTGTGTGTGTGTGTGTGTGTGTGTGTGTGTGAGCGCGCATAAGAGAATCACTTTATCAGTTTGTTAAAAACTCGAGCTTCGGTTAAAGAATGCCTGTCCATTAAAGGACAAGGGAGAGAGAGAGAGACAGACAGAGAGAGAGACAGAGAGAGAGAGAGAGGAGAGAGAGAGAGAGATCGGTCGAGTCATGTCGTTTAAAGCCCAGTCAACCATACAGTCTGTAGCAGGACAGAAATAATGTGAAAATCAGACAAACTACAAATTAAAATCCCTAAATTAACGCTAAAATCTATGTAAAAAAATTATGGAAAACATTTTTAGACAAGAATATACAAACAGAAAAAAAAGACATGTCAGTTTATCAACATGGCTGACAACGCATAATTTAATACAATGTAATGATTGTGGAAAGTATGCGCTATGCAAAGTCAACGTTGTGCAATGCAAATTTTGTGCAAAATACGTTATACTTCAAACAGCCAAATCCAGATGCACGTGTTTACCACAGAGACATCCACGTCTAGTCTGTTACTACTCTTGTTGTTGCTGCTGTTGTTATTGCTGCTGTTACTACTGCAATCAATACCATTTAGTTGTTTGTCAAATAACTGTCCCATACCACTTCCACTAGTCTATAGGAGACCTCAATAGGAGTCACTGAACAAAATCATCCAAAAAGAGCTTGTAGTACATTTTATGCTGTAATTTCTTCGCACGTCTCAAAAACATCATGAAAGCCTAGAAGCTACCCCCGACCCTTCTCTCTTGAATTGTCCATCCCTAAATCACAGCTCAGACCAGAAATAATACTTTGTCCAAAGCAGAAAGTGTCCCTTCCTAAATGCAGTACTCCACCGTCAAAACCGTAAGCTTTCTCTCATTATAAACCAGAATTATTGTCTAGTCAAACTAGGCTTTCTTTATGATCAAAATAAGAATCTTCTCATCATAAAATCCATGCATTTTCTCTCATCAAAACCAGACGTCTTCCCTTATCAAAACTGAAAATTCTCCTTTTCAAAAATTAAAACATACTCCCTGTTATATGTGAAATGTTATCTTCTATTAAAAAGTGAAAGCTTCTCTGGTCATTGGTAAACATTCTTCCTCGTCATGAACCCGAAAATCAAAATATCCCATGGTCAAAACTAGTTCTACATAGTTCCCCTCCCCCCTCTCCTCTCACCTCTTCTAAGATGAAAAAAAAACGAAAGGAAAAAGTCCTTCTTGATCAAACCCAAATGTTTTCCCAAAACAAAACTTAAAGTTCTCCTTGAATAAAAGAAAACAACGCATATAAACAAACAAGGGGGAAAAATTGCCATTCTCACCTGTTAAATCGCGAAATTTTCCTTCCTTAAACCTAAAGATTCTGCCTTCTAAAAGCCAGGTTTCCTTTATCAGAGCCTGTTAGATGACACACAACAGAAAATAGAGAATAATGCTCCTAGAGTAGACAGGGCATTATGGTCAGCTGAAAAAGGCAGACAGATGTATATTTACACACCACACACACACACACACACACACACACATACACACACACACAACTACCACCACCACAACCACCACCATCAAACGTCACCACACCACCAGGCGGCACACCAAAAATGAATGTGCCAAAGCCTTGCTTAAGAAGTCGAGTATTTACTGACGGGCATAATAAGATTGTTTTTGAGAATTCTGATTGTGTCTGAAAGTTGATTTACCTCCTATTCTTCTATATGCCCATCAAGGTACACGCCAGGTGGGCTCCAAGCAAGACAGGTTAAAATGCAAGGGATGGGCTATTTGGGGGACTCCCCCTGGCGCAAAGATAGGGTCAAGCTGAGTGCAAAGACATGACTGCGATGTCAAACCTGGTGAAGTGGGGAAAAACAGACGATCCTGCATGCCCCCTCTGCCATGAAAAACAAACAGTGGAGAATGTCCTAAGCTCATGTAAAGTAGCCCTGGCTCAAGGAAGGTACACATGGAGGCACAACCAAGTGCTCAAAGAGATTGTACAAGTAGTCTGGGCTAGTACCAACACCACAAAAGGGAAAATCAGGACTCCAAAAGCACCCGCAACATTCTTCACGGCATGAGGCGGCAAATCATGGCCAAGAACAACAGTGCCACTCGGAACATGCAGGCAGAGTCTGCTGGACGGGGCAGATGACTGGGAGTGCACTGCACACCTCCCAGAATGGAAGAGTCACCCAGAGATCATCAGCAAGAGTGGCATGAGACCAGACATAGTAGTCCACTCTCAGTCAACCAAGTAGCTGATCATGATCGAGCTCACGGTGCCATATGAGAACAGAATGGAGGCAGCTCAAATCTACAAGACTGAAAAGTATGCTGATCTGGCAAACAGCCTGAGGAGAGAAGGCTATCAGGTCAAAGTCCTCACTGCAGAAATTGGAGCTAGGGGGTTTGTAGGAACGCCTGCATACAGCCTCACGAAACAGCTCTGTTGCAGGGAGGGAAAAACCAGAGCCCTGAAAGCAATGGCAGAAGCGGCAGAGAGGTGTTCAAGCTGGATCTGGTCGAGGAGGAACAAAAGTGAACTTCATAAGGCTTAAATTTCCTACAAATATCACGTGTCCCTGTGGCTCAGTGGTTAAAGTGCGAGTCATTAAGTGGAAAATGAGCATGTCCAGAGGGTCATGGGTTCGAATCCCAGCCATGGCTCGTCCAAAGATGGGAAAAAAGGGGCAGCAGAGGGACATCCGGAGTCATGAACCGGGTGTGGCCCAACCCCCCTAGAGTGTCAGGAGATAAGGGCCGAAACACTTGCTTGAAGGGGGCTTCTCTTCTGAGGACTCTCTGCTGCCACGCTCTCCACGAGTTTCTTTCTACTGATGCATGGGTAAACCATTGACTTCCGGGAATAGGCCGGAGGACGTCCGGGAAAGACCGGAGGACACTGGGAAAGACCAGAACCAAGGGCTCTGTGGGCTGGCTCCCCACTTTGCCTTCAATATATGGCTACTAAGTACAAAAAGAAAAGATGCTCCCAGGATTCACCGAAAGGGGGAGAGAATGATGAATCCATCGGTGCTCAATCAATCACGACTGCAAATCCCAAACGGACTATCAACATGGACCAAATGGAATATCCATGTGTCTGTGGAAAGCGTTTCGCTACCACCCGTGGCATGAAGATCCACAGAACAAAGATGGGATGTGTGAATACTCATCTGAATGAGCAGCAGCGCACTGCATCAGCAGATAAGACGTCGGAAGACCAAGGCCAGGATTTAAACCACAGTGCCAAGGACATCCACGCTGTTGGTTCGGATGAGCAATTTGCACAGGCCCTCGATGCCAGGCGCCTGAAACTCAACCTGCCACGAGCAAACGAAACTAAAGATTGGGAGAAACTGGATGCAAAAATCGTCCAAAGACTCGATGCACTGTTAGGGAAAAGCACCCTGGAACACAAACTATCCACATATGGGGACATTGTGTATGCCACATGTAGAGACGCCTATGGAGCAAAACAACCCAAAGAGAAAACACCTCCAAAGAAATCCAGACGCCAAGAAGAGATGGACAAGATCAGGGTCCAAAAGAAAAACCTCAAGAAGCAAATGAAGACCGCACTGCCAGCTGAAAAACAAGGCTTGGAAAAACTCTGGAAAGACCTGAAAGCAAAACACAGCGCCCTCAGCAAAGCGGAATCTGCGAGGAAGAGGAAGAGCAAAAAGAAGAAGACACAAGAGCGCTTCTTCAGAGACCCCTTCCAGTTTGCCAGAACACTGTTTGAGCAGCCAAAATCTGGGACCCTAAGTGTGGACAAAGGAGTTCTTGAGCAGCATCTCAGGAAAACATACTCTGACTCACAGAGCAAAGCACCACTCGACATTCAAGGTCTGGTGTGGCCAACCAACTCTGAGGAACAGTCAATGACAAGCCTCCAACGTTGGCGGAAATCAAGTATGTGGTCGACAAAGCCAGAGCCAAATCATCACCAGGGCCAAACAGAATACCTTACCAGCTATACAAGAAATGTCCCAAGGTGCTGGAGTGGCTCCACAGGCTGCTGCGATCAGCTTGGAGAAACCAGATCAGCGGTCAGTGGATGACGGCAGATGGTGTGTACATCCCCAAGGAGCAAAACTCAAGTGACATCAGCCAGTTCAGGCCAATATCACTATTGAACGTCGAAGGAAAATCTTCTTCTCTGTCATGGCAGCAAGGCTGACAAAGTACCTCATGGAAAACAAGTACTTCGATGTGTCAGTCCAGAAAGGTGGCATCCCAGGCGTAGCTGGCTGTGTAGAACACGCCACAATGATCTGGGACGCAATCCAAAGAGCAAAAACAGAAAAGAGAGACCTGGACGTAGTGTGGCTTGATCTGGCAAACGCATATGGATCTGTACCCCATGAGATGATACAGTTGGCTCTTGAGATGTACCATGTGCCAAAGAACATCTGCGACATGCTCAAGAAGTACTTCAACGGCTTCTCAATGCGGTTCTCTACCAAGGAGTACACAACAGATTGGATCAACTTGGAAGTGGGCATTGCAATGGGCTGTGCAATTTCCCCAATACTGTTCGTGTTGGCAATGGAAGTCATCTTGAAAGCAGCAACAAGCAACGCAAGACAAACAGACCTTGGCGATGGATACAAGATGCCCCCTCTCAAGGCCTTCATGGATGATACTACAGTGATTTCATCCAGAGAAGACGAGACACGTCATGTGCTGGAAAGGCTGGACGACATAGTTGCCTCATCCAGAATGAAGTTCAAGCCAAAGAAATCACGGAGTCTCTCACTGAGGAAAGGAAAAGTGGCCGAATCTGTGGTCTTCAGTGTTGCCAAGCAGGCCATTCCAACAGTCACAGAAGAGCCAGTCAGGAGCCTTGGAAGATGGTATGATGATACGTTGAAAGACACACAAAGAGCAAAAGAAACCAAACAGATGTCGGAAGAAGGCTTGGAGACCATTGACCAGTGTGGGCTCCCTGGCAAATACAAGGTCTGGTGTCTGCAGTTCATGCTGATACCAAAGCTCCTATGGCCTCTGATGATATACGACATCTGCACCAGCATAGTGGAGGCAATGGAAGCCAAAATTAACAAGTTCACAAGGAAATGGCTTGGTGTCCCACCCTGTCTGACTGACATAGCGCTGTACTGTCGCCAAGCAAAGCTGAAACTACCACTGAAATCCATCCTGGAAGAATACAAAGCAGGAAAGATCAGACTTCAAAGCATGCTGGAGGACTCAGGAGACAAGGTGGCAGAAGCAATCAAGCCCCAGCTGAAGACAGGCAGAAAATGGAAAGTTCAAGAGGCGATGGATGCTGCAAAAGAAAGTCTCAAGATCAGAGAAATAACAGACACACACAGACCAACAGACAAGGACTGGGGATGACCAAAACTGAATGGTGGTCAAAGGCCAAAGGAAAAGCCAAAAGAGACATGATGATTCAGGAGATGAGAAAAGAAGAAGACCAAAAAAGACTCCAAAAAGCAGTCCAGCAGAGCCAGCAAGGGCAATGGACAACGTTGGAGAATGCACTCCAATGAAGTCTCACTTGGAATGACATTTGGCACATGGCCCCTCTAAGGATCAACTTCATTCTCAGAGCTGCATATGACCTTCTGCCCTCAAATGCAAACCTGGTGAAGTGGGGGAAAAACAGACGATCCTGCATGCCCCCTCTGCCATGAAAAACAAACAGTGGAGCATGTCCTAAGCTCATGTAAAGAAGCCCTGGCTCAAGGAAGGTACACATGGAGGCACAACCAAGTGCTCAAAGAGATTGTACAAGTAGTCTGGGCTAGTACCAACACCACAAAAGGGAAAATCAGGACTCCAAAAGCACCCGCAACATTCTTCCACGGCAGGAGGCGGCAAATCATGGCCAAGAACAACAGTGCCACTCGGAACATGCAGGCAGAGTCTGCTGGACGGGGCAGATGACTGGGAGTGCACTGCACACCTCCCAGAATGGAAGAGTCACCCAGAGATCATCAGCAAGAGTGGCATGAGACCAGATATAGTAGTCCACTCTCAGTCAACCAAGCAGCTGATCATGATCGAGCTCACGGTGCCATATGAGAACAGAATGGAGGCAGCTCAAATCTACAAGACTGAAAAGTCATCTGATCTGTTATAAGTTCAATATCAATTTCTGGCTCAAATTTACGTTACACTTCAATAGGCTTACAAGTATTATACAGTGATTTAGCGCAAAATCCTAACGCCTCAAACGCCTACAAGGATTATACAGTGAGTTCGTGCAAAATCCTAACGCCTCAAACGCCTACAAGGATTATACAGTGAGTTCGTGCAAAATCTTAACGCCTCAAACGCCTACAAGGATTATACAGTGAGTTCGTGCAAAATCCTAACGCCTCAAACGCCTACAAGATTATACAGTGAGTTCGTGCAAAATCCTAATTGCGGCGTGTGGCCACCAGCTACTCCCCTTCACCACCTCTAACACACTTCCCAGACCAGGGAGACCTGTGAACAACAGGCAGGGAGAAGATGACCGGGGGGGTGGGGGGGGGGTGTCAAGCCCGGCTGCATTCCCCCTTTGACCCTCCGCTGCGGGCAGGCGGACTATGTAATGGGTGCCAGAATGCAGAAGCCACAGATAATCATGTCATCCCATGTCTAACCACGTCAGATCACGCGAGACTCCCGGCACCCCATTTCTGCCCACCCCCCATCCCCGCACACTGTCCCACTCTTTGCTCTCTCCAGCTTTCTCTCTCCCCCCCCCCCCTCCTTCACTCTCCTCCCTGCCACTCTCCCCCCCCCCCCCTCCCCGCATCCAACAGATCGCGTGACATCATCAGCGATATGTAACAGAAATGTAGACTCTAGCACAGTTGAGATCAAACATTTTCTGTATTCTCTCTACCTTCCCCCTGGATCCCCCATCCCGACCCCACCCCCTCTCTCTCTCCCTCCCCCTCTCTCTCTTTCTCTCTCCGTCTCTCTCTCTCTCTCTCTCTCTCTCTCTCTCTCCCCTTCTCTCTGATCTCCATGTCTGCATCTTCAATAAGACAGGTCTGTGGGTGGTACAGTTGGACTCCATCGTCTTCCACTTTGGATTCCTTTCCATGTAGCCTATTTGGGGATGATTCTGTGTGTGTGTGTGTGTGTGTGTGTGTGCGTGCGTGCGTGCGTGCGTGCGTGCGTGCGAGTGTGTGAGTGTGTGTGTGTGTGTGCGTGCGTGCGTGCGTGCGTGCGTGCGTGCGTGTGTGTGTGTGTGTGTGTGCGCGCGCGCGTGCGTGTGTGTGTGTGTGGGGGGGGGGGGGTGCGCGCGCGCGCGTCCCACGCTAATCTCTCTCTCTCTCGTCCTCGCCGACTCTCTCTCTCTCATCCTCACTCTCGGACACAGCGCTCTCTTTCCTCTATCTGTTGGTCTTACTCCTGTTGACGTGGGATCCATAATATTTATCTTCTCGGTCGGTCCTCTCCTACTCTCTCTC
>JAMYXO010002181.1:0-25051 GCA_033310375.1 Conus canariensis
ACAGACAGACAGACAGACAGACAGAACGAGTATGAATGCGAATAGTTTTATGTGGTTTAGGCTATTAAGGCCCTTCACAAAACGGACTATGGAGGAATTTGATGGGGGAACAGGGTAGGGGTGAGGGCAGGGGAGAAATGGAGTGAGGACGGAAGCACATACACGAAAATTATGTGGAAACAACGTTGTACAATTGGCCTTTACAAATCTCCATCATGACATGGATCCAACATCGTGGTATTAAATAGATTTGTACTGTTTGCCAATTTCATTATCTCTTCGTTTTGTGGTTCTTTTCCTTTCTACCTTCATTCTGTCCTTCCTTTCTTTCTTCTTTCTTTTTTTGATCATTTGGTCTAGTGGTATCTATAAATTAGTTATTTATTAATATACTTATTTACTAAATTATATATATATATATATATACATATATATATATTTTTTTTTTCATTCATTCATTATTTGTTTATTTATTAAGGCGTTCATTAGGTATTAATTTATGTACGTATTCAATTTGTGACTTTTCAGAGAGAGAGAGAGAGAGAGAGAGAGAGAGAGAGAGAGAGAGAGAGAGAGAGAGAGAGAGAGAGAATATGAATGCGAATAGTTTTATGTGGTTTAGGCTATTAAGGCCCTTCACAAAACGGACTATGGAGGAATGGGATGGGGGAACAGGGTAGGGGATGAGGGCAGGGGAGAAATGGAGTGAGGACGGAAGCACATACACGAAAATTATGTGGATAGAACGTTGTACAATTGGCCTTTACAAACCTTCATCTTGACATGGATCCGACATCGTGGTATTAAATACATTTGTAACTAATCCTTGGACTGTCAATCACACATAGTAATAGTCCACCTCACAACTTTACAACAAAACAGTTACGATGGGTCATAGTGAGGATTTCCTTTCACAACATCTTTGCTCCAGGTAGAAGTGATGTGTTTAACTTCGCCACAAACACGGAGGAGATTGACCAAGTTCTTCCCTCTTTCCTCAATAGTTGCCATTATTTGTGTGTGAATGTTTTGTTGACAAGATTCTGTGTGCTGCTGCACATTAGCTTCTTTAGTGAGCTAGGTGCTGTCTGTGCCACATGTGCTTGATCTAACATTAGTTTTGTGCTCTGTGTCGGGTAAATGCATCGATTTGGAATCACGTTCGGTTGCATTATTTTCCTGTTCATAGCCTTCAGTATTTTTTACTCTAACAGTCATATGGAAATCTGTTTCTGCTACGCACTTTTTCTCAGAGTCATCACACACTGTCACTAACTGTGTATTGACGCCACACAGTTTCATGTAAATTTGCTGTTGATTGTTTTGAGTGTCATACAAAGACTGGGGAAGAGAGGCAGGCAAATGATTATCATTGTCAGCTACATGGTTATCAGTATAAACAGTTTTTTTCACTGTCAGCATCAGCAGCATAGAACAAACTGGGCAGAGTTGGCAAAAATAAACCAGATGGAGATGAAAGGGCTGCCTTGCCTACCCTTAGCTTCTTCTGTCTTTCACAGTGTTATCCCTGTTTACCTGGAAGGGGCACTTTCTGCGATACACAGCATGGATGCTGTGGTAGTAACGTGACAGGGAATAATCGGTTATAGTATCGAACCTCAGGACAACCACAATGTGGTTTCCTTTGCTTTCAATTTTGAACGGGAATAGCGTCATGTTCTGCAGTGCTGAGTTCAACATACTTTCTAAAGTTGACGGGAGATTCATAGCAGGCATACCAACAGACTTGTGTAGGAAACACCTGAATATTTGAATGAGCTGCTGGTTGGGGAGGAACAAAAGTGAACTTCAAAAGGCATAAACATCTCAAAGTAGAATAGGTGTCTGTTAGCAGTGGGGTAAGACATCCGTCTGAAAAAGGCACGCCTTCAGACGCCCACCCATCCAAAAGCTGCAGGTTCGAATCCAGGCAGAACAAAGAAAAAATGTGAAGAATGAAAAACAAATGTGAAGAATAGTTAATTAGTTAGTTAGTCAGTCATGTAGTTAGGTAGTAAGTAAGGTAGTTACTCAGTTAGTTAATTAGTTAATCAGTTAGCTAGCTATTTAATTAGTTACTTAGTTAGTTAATTAGTTAGTTAGTGAGAATTTTTTTTTCTTTTTGGGGGGTGCTTCAACCAGACTACAAGTAGTAAAGAGCCTCTTTCTGTCTCTAAGTTTGCAATTGTCTTTTTAAAAAAAAAATTGTATATGTCCATAAACATAAAAGAAAATAAAACGAGTAAAAGAGAAAGGAACAGAGTACAAAAAGGAAACAAAGAAACAAAGAAGAGATGGAAATAGGAAGATAAAGAAAGAAATAAGAACGACATGTAAGACAGAGAGGACTGATGTACCATGAATATATTATGAGAAGATGGTTATAAATTGAGAATGAGAGAACTAACTTACTAACTAATTAAGTAATCAACTAATTATTTTTTTCAGTTACCCACCACGCAGACTTTGGGGTTTGTTTGCCAATTTGTTCATCTCTCTTGGTTTTGTGGTTCTTTTCCTTCCTACCTTCCTTCTGTCCTTCCTTTCTTTCTTCTTTCTTTTTTTTCATCATTTGGTTTAGTGGTATCTATAAATTAGTTCTTTATTGATATACTCATTTACTTAATTATATATATATATATATATATATATTATAATATATATATAAATGGCAAATTCTGTCTGTGTGTGTGTGTGTGTGTGTGTGTGTGTGTGTGTGTGTGTGTGTGTGTCTGTGTACGCTATAGACTCAAAAACGGCTCAACCGATTGTCATGAAATTTGGCAGGTACGTCTGTTGTGACCCGAGGATGGTTTTGGGCTAATCTCTAAAAAAATAAAACCGTTAAAAACCGTTAAAAAACTGTTATAACGGTTTCAAAGACATCTTTTTCCTCTGCTTTTCTTCAAATAGCCGTTGTGACATTGCAGAGGTACAGGACTACTTCTCTAAAATTAGAACCGTTATTTGGCAGTTAAAAAACGTTATTTATAACAGTTAAAAACCGTTAAAAACACCAAACCCTATGAAAGAAACTGTTTAAAACCCGATCTTCTTGAAATTTAGCAGGTATGTCTGTTGTGACCCGAGGATGGTTTTGGGCTAATCTTTAAAGAAATAAAACCGTTAAAAACCGTTAAAAACTGTTATAACGGTTTCAAAGACATCTTTTTCCTCTGCTTTTCATCAAATGGCCGTTGTGACATTGCACAGGTACATCGAACCTAGAGGGACATCTCCCGAGTAACATAGGGTCATTGGACAGTTTCTACGACAGTTATTTATGACCGTTAAAAACCGTTAACAACACGTACACCCCTAAAAACGATCAAAAATACAATCTTTTCTGATGTTGGCGGCAAAGGGAGTCCTCGGATCGCCACCAAACTTGGCATGAGTCTAGAAGGACATACTGTGAATAACATTGGGTCATTCGATAGTTTTTATGACCGTTATTTATCACCGTTAAAAAGCGTTATTTTCTAAATTTAGACCTTTCTTGATGAAATTTGGTATACAGGTGTAGTTTTAAATGCTGAACAATGATATACAACTTACACGAACCGAAACTTAAAATTGACCGTTAAAAACCGTTATTATATAAATTTAGACCGTTCTTGATGAAATTCGGTATACAGATGCAGTTTTACACGCTGAACAATGATATACAACTTACACGAACGGAAACTTAAAAATTGACCGTTAAAAACCGTTATTATATAAATTTAGAGCGTTCCTGATGAAATTCGGTATACAGATGCAGTTTTACACGCTGAACAATGATATACAACTTACACGAACGGAAACTTAAAATTGAGCGTTAAAAACCGTTAAGATCCGTTATTTTCTAAATTTAGACCATTCTTGATGAAATTTGGCATACAGGTGCAGTTTTACACGCTGATCAATGATAGACAACTAATATGAACAGAAACTTAAAATTGACCGTTAAAAACCGTTAATTTCTAAATTTAGAGATGGTATCACCGTTAAAAAGCCTTATTTTCTAAATTTAGACCTTTCTTGATGAAATTTGGTATACAGGTGTAGTTTTAAATGCTGAACAATGATATACAACTTACACGAACCGAAACTTAAAATTGACCGTTAAAAACCGTTATTATATAAATTTAGACCGTTCTTGATGAAATTCGGTATACAGATGCAGTTTTACACGCTGAACAATGATATACAACTTACACGAACGGAAACTTAAAATTGAGCGTTAAAAACCGTTAAGATCCGTTATTTTCTAAATTTAGACCTTTCTTGATAAAATTTGGTATACAGGTGCAGTTTTACACGCTGATCAATGATAGACAACTAATATGAACAGAAACTTAAAATTGTCCGTTAAAAACCGTTAATTTCTAAATTTAGAGATGGTATCACCGTTAAAAAGCGTTATTTTCTAAATTTAGACCTTTCTTTGATGAAATTTGGTATACAGGTGTAGTTTTCAATGCTGAACAATGATATACAACTTAAACGCACCGAAACTTAAAATTGACCGTTAAAAAATCGTAGCTGACTTCCCTGGAGAGGAAACTCTGTACAGATCTGTTGACACAGCCAAGAATGATGATGAAGCAGTCCTTTATCCACAAGAACTCCTGAACTCCATTGAGATTTCTGGACTTCCACCACATGAACTGTTGCTGAAATCTGGAGTCCCTATCATCATTCTCCGCTCACTGGACCCGCCAAAGGTGATCAATGGCACCCGATGTGTCTTCACCAGACTGTACAGGAACGTTGTAGAAGCGAAAATATCATGTGGCCCCCACAAAGGTTAACCGGTGCTGCTCCCCAGAATTCCTCTGGAACCCATGGACTCACCCCTGCCATTCCAGTTCTGATGGCTTCAGTTTCCCATGAAACCAGCTTTCGCTCTGACAATCATCAAGAGCCAGGGTCCGACATTTTCATACCTTGGGGCAGACCTGACCGTTCCGTGTTTTACACATGGAATGTTCTACGTTGCAGCATCACGAACTGGAAACGCAGAAACACTGACTATAGCTGCGCCAAACAGGGAGACCAGAAATGTTGTCTACCCAGAGGCCCTCCAATAGACATGATACATCGTGAAAATGCAATCTTTTCACAGAGTTGTCATGTTTGAGTTGGATTTAACGTCCATGCCCAAATCAAGGATATGCAGGTGGCTGGTCCGTCACATTAGCCTGACACCTGCGGGGCCAGGGTGGACATCGGGGTGAACTACGGTCATTTTAGCTGGAAACATTCCACGTTAAACTTTCCAAGACCAAGCCGGGATTCGAAACCACGACCTTTGGATCATGAGTCCAGCGCCTTATCCACTAGGTTATGGTGGCCCCTACAGAGTTGTCATTTTGGAGCACTTCAATCAAGGAATTGAGAATGCATCAGTAAGTTCACAAAGTACAGGCATCCCTCTATGGACTGTGTATCGTATTACGAAAAAAATTCGTGAGGGAAAACAGATTGAGAGGCAAGAAGGGAGTGGGCGTCCGAAGAAATTGGGTGAAGTAGATAGGAGGAGGCTGGGGCAATTGGTTCAGCATGGGAAAAACGAAACAAACCCAAGCTGAATTTTATTGTATTGTCTTTTAAGTGGTGAGAGAGAGGGGTGGCCAGAAAATTATTGTACAGATATACCCGAGCGAAGCCGGGTACACCGGCTAGTAATATATAAATGGCAAATTCTGTGTGTGTGTGTGTGTGTGTGTGTGTGTGTGTGTGTGTGTGTGTGTGTGTGTGTGTGTGTGTGTGTCTGTGTACGCTATAGACTCAAAAACGGCTCAACCGATTGTCATGAAATTTGGCAGGTACGTCCGTTGTGACTCGAGGATGGTTTGGGGCTAATCTCTAAAAAAATAAAACCGTTAAAAACCGTTAAAAAGCTGTTATAACGGTTTCAAAGTCATCTTTTTCCTCTGCTTTTGTTCAACTAGCCGTTGTTACATTGCACAGGTACAGGACTACTTCTCTAAAATTAGAACCGTTATTTGGCAGTTAAAAAACGTTATTTATAACAGTTAAAAACCGTTAAAAACACCAAACCCTATAAAAGAAACTGTTTAAAACCCGATCTTCTTGAAATTTAGCAGGTACGTCTGTTGTGACCCGAGGATGGTTTGGGGCTAATCTCTAAAAATATAAAACCGTTAAAAACCGTTAAAAAAAACTGTTATAACGGTTTCAAAGACATCTTTTTCCTCTGCTTTTCATCAAATGGCCATTGTGACATTGCACAGGTACGGGGCTACTTCTCGAAAATTAGAACCGTTATTTGGCAGTTAAGAAACGTTATTTATAACAGTTAAAAACCGTTAAAAACACCAAACCCTATGAAAACTGTTTAAAACCCGATCTTCTGAGGTTGGCGGCCATGAGAGTTATAGGATCGCCACCAAACTTGACATAAGCCTACAGGAACATCCAGCGGGTAATATAGGGTCATTAGATAGTCATTATGACCATTAAATTTGACCGTTAAAAACCGTTATTTTCAAAATTTAGGCTGTTCTTGATGAAATTCGGTATACATGGGCAGTTTTAAATGCCGAAAAACGATATGGAACTTTTACGAACCGAAATTTACAATTGACCGTTAAAAACCGTTATTTTATAAATTTAGAGTATTCTGGAAGAAATTCGATATACATGTGCAGTTTTGAACGCTAAACAATGATATACAATTTCCAAGATCCCAAACTTAACATTGACCGTTAAAAACCGTTATTTTCTGAATTTCGAAATTTTCACCCTTCTTGATAACATTCCGTATGCACGTACAGTTTTAAGCACTGAACAATGTTATGCAAATTTTACGAACCAAAACTTAACACTGACCGTTAAAAACCGTTATTTTCTAAATTTACACCGCTATTGATAGAATTCGGTATGCGTATGTCCAGTAACGGTAAGTAATTTTGCAACATGGATGGTTTAGCAGGTACGTCTGTTGTGACCCGAGGATGGTTTGGGGCTAATCTCTAAAAAAATAAAACCGTTAAAAACCGTTAAAAAAACTGTTATAACGGTTTCAAAGACATCTTTTTCCTCTGCTTTTCATCAAATGGCCGTTGTGACATTGCACAGGTACAGGGCTACTTCTCGAAAATTAGAACCGTTATTTGGCAGTTAAGAAACATTATTTATAACAGTTAAAAACCGTTAAAAACACCAAACCCTATAAAAACTGTTTAAAACCCGATCTTCTGAGGTTGGCGGCCACGACAGTCATCAGATCGCCACCAAACTTGACATAAGCCTACAGGAACATCCCGCGGGTAACATAGGGTCATTAGATGGTCATTATGACCATTAAATTTGACCGTTAAAAACCGTTATTTTCAAAATTTAGGCTGTTCTTGATGAAATTCGGTATACATGTGCAGTTTTATATGCCGAAAAATGATATACAACTTTTACGAACCGAAATTTAAAACTGACCGTTAAAAAACGTTATTTTATAAATTTAGAGTATTCTTGAAGAAATTCGATATACATGTGCAGTTTTGAACGCTAAACAATGATATACAATTTTCAAGATCCGAAACTTAACATTGACCGTTAAAAACCGTTATTTTCTGAATTTCGAAATTTTCACCGTTCTTGATAACATTCCGTATGCACGTACAGTTTTAAGCGCTGAACAATGTATTTTACGAACCAAAACTTAACATTGACCGTTAAAAACCGTTATTTTCTAAATTTACACCGCTATTGATAAAATTCGGTATGCGTATGTCCAGTAACGGTAAGTAATTTTGCAACATGGATGGGACAGTGTAGGGGGATGAAAAGGGAGCAATGAGAGGGGCCAGAAAAATGATTGTACAGTGCAAAGCCTGATACACTATTTTTACATTAGACACAGACCCGTTGAAATAAACTACTTCTGCACAAAGTCTGTTCCTACAAAATTAAGGGCAATCAGTAGAATGGAAATGGGAACAGTGAGTGCAGGCGGAAAATCGAGCGAGAAAAGCATCTCGACGTGCTAGGGGAAAGGGGCCAGAGGCAGGCGGAAAACAATAGAATGTATAAGAGAGAGAGACAGAGACAGAGACAGAGACAGAGACAGAATGTGTATCTGTGTCGGGGGGAGGGGGTGGGAAGATGTTGGGGGGTGGGGGGTTGATTGTAAATCAAAACAATTAATACATGTTTGCCATCACGTGAGTATCGCAAAGAATGTTCATATCACGGGCAACGCCGGGTGCCCCTGCTAGTATATATATATATATATTTTTTTTTTTAATTCATTATTTGTTTATTTATTAAGGCGTTTATTAGGTATCAATTTATGTACGTATTCAATTTGTGACTTCTCAGAGAGAGAGAGAGAGAGAGAGAGAGAGAGAGATAGAAAGAGAGAGAGAGAGAGAGAGAGAGAGAGAGAGAGAGAGAGAGAGAGAGAGAGAGAACGAATATGAATGCGAACAGTTTTATGTGGTTTAGGCTATTAAGGCCCTTCACAAAACGGACTATGGAGGAATGGGATGGGGAACAGGGTAGGGGTGAGGGCAGGGGAGAAATGGAGTGAGGACGGAAGTACATACACGAAAATCATGCGGAAACAACGTTGTACAATTGGCCTTTACAAACCTTCATCATGACATGGATCCAACATCGTGGTAGTAAATACATTTGTAACTAATCCTTGGACTGTCAATCACACATAGTAATAGTCCACCTCACAACTTTACAACAAAACAGTCACGATGGGTCATAGTGAGGATTTCCTTTCACAACATCTTTGCTCCAGGTAGAAGTGATGTGTTTAACTTCGCCACAAACACGGAGGAGATTGACCAAGTTCTTCCCTCTTTCCTCAATAGTTGCCATTATTTGTGTGTGAATGTTTTGTTGACAAGATTCTGTGTGCTGCTGCACATTAGCTTCTTTAGTGAGCTAGGCACTATCTGTGCCACATGTGCTTGATCTAACATTAGTTTTGTGCTCTGTGTCGGGTAAATGCATCGATTTGGAATCACGTTCGGTTGTATTATTTTCCTGTTCATAGCCTTCAGTATTTTTTACTCTAACAGTCATATGGAAATCTGTTTCTGCTACGCACTTTTTCTCAGAGTCATCACACACTTTCACTAACTGTGTATTGACGCCACACAGTTTCATGTAAATTTGCTGTTGATTGTTTTGAGTATCATACAAAGAGTGGGGAAGAGAGGAAGGCAAATGATGATTATTGTCAGCTACATGGTTATCAGTATAAACAGTTTTTTTCACTGTCAGAATCAGCAGAATAGAACAAACTGGGCAGAGTTGGCAAAAATAAACCAGATGGAGATGAAAGGGCTGTCTTGCCTACCCTTGGCTTCCTCTGTGTTTCACAGTGTTATCCCTGTTTACCTGGAAGGGACACTTTCTGCGATACACAGCATGGATGCTGTGGTAGTAACGTGACAGGGAATAATCGGTTATAGTATTGAGCCTCAGGACAACCACAATGTGGTTTCCTTTGCTTTCAATTTTGAACGGGGATAGCGTCATGTTCTGCAGTGCTGAGTTCAACATACTTTCTAAAGTTGACGGGAGATTCATAGCAGGCATACCAACAGACTTGTGTAGGAAACACCTGAATATTTGAATGAGCTGCTGGTTGGGGAGGAACAAAAGTGAACTTCAAAAGGCATAAACATCTCAAAGTAGAATAGGTGTCTGTTAGCAGTGGGGTAAGACATCCGTCTGAAAAAGGCACGCCTTCAGACGCCCACCCATCCAAAAGCTGCAGGTTCGAATCCAGGCAGAACAAAGAAAAAATGTGAAGAATGAAAAACAAATGTGAAGAATAGTTAATTAGTTAGTTAGTCAGTCATGTAATTAGGTAGTAAGTAAGGTAGTTACTCAGTTAGTTAATTAGTTAATCAGTTAGCTAGCTATTTAATTAGTTAATTAGTTAGTTAGTGAGAATTTTTTTTCTTTTTTGGGGGTGCTTCAACCAGACTACAAGTAGTAAAGAGCCTCTTTCTGTCTCTAAGTTTGCAATTGTCTATAAAAAAAAAAATTGTATATGTCCATAAAGATAAAAGAAAATAAAGAGTAAAAGAGAAAGGAATAGAGTACAAAAAGGAAACAAAGAAACAAAGAAGAGATGGAAATAGGAAGATAAAGAAAGAAATAAGAACGACATGTAAGACAGAGAGGACTGATGTACCATGAATATATTATGAGAAGATGGTTATAAATTGAGAATGAGAGAACTAACTTACTAATTAAGTAATCAACTAATTATTTTTTTCAGTTACCCACCACGCAGACTTTGGGGTTTGTTTGCCAATTTGTTCATCTCTCTTGGTTTTGTGGTTCTTTTCCTTCCTACCTTCCTTCTGTCCTTCCTTTCTTTCTTCTTTCTTTTTTTTTCATCATTTGGTCTAGTCGTATCTATAAATTAGTTCTTTATTGATATACTCATTTACTTAATTATATATATATATATATACATACATATATATATATATATATATATATATATATACATTCACTTATTCATTATCTGTTTATTTATTAAGGCGTATATTAGGTATTCATTTATATACGTATAAAATTTGTGACTTTTCAAAGAGAGAGAGAGAGAGAGAGAGAGAGAGAGAGAGAGAGAGAGAGAGAGAGACAGACAGACAGACAGACAGACAGACAGACAGACAGACAGACAGACAGACAGACAGACAGACAGAACGAATATGAATGCGAATAGTTTTATGTGGTTTAGGCTATTAAGGCCCTTCACAAAACGGACTATGGAGGAATTTGATGGGGGAACAGGGTAGGGGTGAGGGCAGGGGAGAAATGGAGTGAGGACGGAAGCACATACACGAAAATTATGTGGAAACAACGTTGTACAATTGGCCTTTACAAATCTCCATCATGACATGGATCCAACATCGTGGTATTAAATAGATTTGTACTGTTTGCCAATTTCATTATCTCTTCGTTTTGTGGTTCTTTTCCTTTCTACCTTCATTCTGTCCTTCCTTTCTTTCTTCTTTCTTTTTTTGATCATTTGGTCTAGTGGTATCTATAAATTAGTTATTTATTGATATACTTATTTACTAAATTATATATATATATATATATACATATATATTTTTTTTTTTTCATTCATTCATTATTTGTTTATTTATTAAGGCGTTCATTAGGTATTAATTTATGTACGTATTCAATTTGTGACTTTTCAGAGAGAGAGAGAGAGAGAGAGAGAGAGAGAGAGAGAGAGAGAGAGAGAGAATATGAATGCGAATAGTTTTATGTGGTTTAGGCTATTAAGGCCCTTCACAAAACGGACTATGGAGGAATGGGATGGGGGAACAGGGTAGGGGATGAGGGCAGGGGAGAAATGGAGTGAGGACGGAAGCACATACACGAAAATTATGTGGATAGAACGTTGTACAATTGGCCTTTACAAACCTTCATCTTGACATGGATCCGACATCGTGGTATTAAATACATTTGTAACTAATCCTTGGACTGTCAATCACACATAGTAATAGTCCACCTCACAACTTTACAACAAAACAGTTACGATGGGTCATAGTGAGGATTTCCTTTCACAACATCTTTGCTCCAGGTAGAAGTGATGTGTTTAACTTCGCCACAAACACGGAGGAGATTGACCAAGTTCTTCCCTCTTTCCTCAATAGTTGCCATTATTTGTGTGTGAATGTTTTGTTGACAAGATTCTGTGTGCTGCTGCACATTAGCTTCTTTAGTGAGCTAGGTGCTGTCTGTGCCACATGTGCTTGATCTAACATTAGTTTTGTGCTCTGTGTCGGGTAAATGCATCGATTTGGAATCACGTTCGGTTGCATTATTTTCCTGTTCATAGCCTTCAGTATTTTTTACTCTAACAGTCATATGGAAATCTGTTTCTGCTACGCACTTTTTCTCAGAGTCATCACACACTGTCACTAACTGTATATTGACGCCACACAGTTTCATGTAAATTTGCTGTTGATTGTTTTGAGTGTCATACAAAGACTGGGGAAGAGAGGCAGGCAAATGATTATCATTGTCAGCTACATGGTTATCAGTATAAACAGTTTTTTTCACTGTCAGCATCAGCAGCATAGAACAAACTGGGCAGAGTTGGCAAAAATAAACCAGATGGAGATGAAAGGGCTGCCTTGCATACCCTTAGCTTCTTCTGTCTTTCACAGTGTTATCCCTGTTTACCTGGAAGGGGCACTTTCTGCGATACACAGCATGGATGCTGTGGTAGTAACGTGACAGGGAATAATCGGTTATAGTATCGAACCTCAGGACAACCACAATGTGGTTTCCTTTGCTTTCAATTTTGAACGGGAATAGCGTCATGTTCTGCAGTGCTGAGTTCAGCATACTTTCTAAAGTTGACGGGAGATTCATAGCAGGCATACCAACAGACTTGTGTAGGAAACACCTGAATATTTGAATGAGCTGCTGGTTGGGGAGGAACAAAAGTGAACTTCAAAAGGCATAAACATCTCAAAGTAGAATAGGTGTCTGTTAGCAGTGGGGTAAGACATCCATCTGAAAAAGGCACGCCTTCAGACGCCCACCCATCCAAAAGCTGCAGGTTCGAATCCAGGCAGAACAAAGAAAAAATGTGAAGAATGAAAAACAAATGTGAAGAATAGTTAATTAGTTAGTTAGTCAGTCATGTAGTTAGGTAGTAAGTAAGGTAGTTACTCAGTTAGTTAATTAGTTAATCAGTTAGCTAGCTATTTAATTAGTTACTTAGTTAATTAGTTAGTTAGTGAGATTTTTTCTTTTCTTTTTTGGGGTGCTTCAACCAGACTACAAGTAGTAAAGAGCCTCTTTCTGTCTCTAAGTTTGCAATTGTCTATAAAAAAAATAAATAAAATAAAATAAATTGTATATGTCCATAAACATAAAAGAAAATAAAAAGAGTAAAAGAGAAAGGAATAGAGTACAAAAAGGAAATAAAGAAACAAAGAAGAGATGGAAATAGGAAGATAAAGAAAGAAATAAGAACGACATATAAGACAGAGAGGACTGGTGTACCATGAATATATTATGAGAAGATGGTTATAAATTGAGAATGAGAGAACTAACTTACTAACTAATTAAGTAATCAACCAATTATTTTTTTCAGTTACACACCATGCAGACTTTGGGGTTTGTTTGCCAATTTGTTCATCTCTCTTGGTTTTGTGGTTCTTTTCCTTCCTACCTTCCTTCTGTCCTTCCTTTCTTTCTTCTTTCTTTTTTTTTCATCATTTGGTCTAGTCTTATCTATAAATTGTTCTTTATTGATATACTCATTTACTTAATTATATATATATATATATATATAATATATATATATATATATACATACATTCACTTATTCATTATCTGTATATTTATTAAGGCGTATATTAGGTATTCATTTATATACGTATACAATTTGTGACTTTTCAAAGAGAGAGAGAGAGAGAGAGAGAGAGAGAGAGAGAGAGAGAGAGAGAGAGAGAGAGACAGACAGACAGACAGACAGACAGACAGAACGAATATGAATGCGAATAGTTTTATGTGGTTTAGGTAGAAAGAAACTCGTGGAGAGCGTGGCAGCAGAGAGTCCTCAGAAGAGAAGCCCCCTTCAAGCAAGTGTTTCGGCCCTTATCTCCTGACACTCTAGGGGGGTTGGGCCACACCCGGTTCATGACTCCGGATGTCCCTCTGCTGCCCCTTTTTTTTCCCATCTTGGGACGAGCCATGGCTGGGATTCGAACCCATGACCCTCTGGACATGCTCATTTTCCACTTAATGACTCGTGCTTTAACCACTGAGCCACAGGGACACCTGATATTTGTAGGGAAATTAAGCCTTATGAAGTTCACTTTTGTTCCTCCTTGACCAGATCCAGCTCGAACACCTCTCTGCCGCTTCTGCCATTGCTTTCAGGGCTCTGGTTTTTTCCTTCCCTGCAACTGAGAGCTGTTTCATGAGGCTGTATGCAGACGTTCCTACAAACCCCCTAGCTCCAATTTCTGCAGTGAGGACTTTGACCTGATAGCCTTCTCTCCTTAGGCTGTTTGCCAGATCAGCATACTTTTCAGTCTTGTAGATTTGAGCTGCCTCCATTCTGTTCTCATATGGCACCGTGAGCTCGATCATGATCAGCTGCTTGG
Source organism: Conus canariensis (assembly GCA_033310375.1). Taxonomy (NCBI): domain Eukaryota; kingdom Metazoa; phylum Mollusca; class Gastropoda; order Neogastropoda; family Conidae; genus Conus; species Conus canariensis. The sequence goes on from JAMYXO010002181.1 coordinate 14,127, forward strand.
TTGACTTAGAGTGGACTACTATGTCTGGTCTCATGCCACTCTTGCTGATGATCTCTGGGTGACTCTTCCATTCTGGGAGGTCTGCAGTGCACTCCCAGTCATCTGCCCCGTCCAGCAGACTCTGCCTGTATGTTTCGAGTGGCACTGTTGTTCTTGGCCATGATTTGCTGCCTCCTGCCGTGAAGAATGTTGCGGGTGCTTTTGGAGTCCTGATTTTCCCTTTTGTGGTGTTGGTACTAGCCCAGACTACTTGTACAATTTCTTTGAGCACTTGGTTGTGCCTCCATGTGTACCTTCCTTGAGCCAGGGCTACTTTACATGAGCTTAGGACATGCTCCACTGTTTGTTTTTCATGGCAGAGGGGGCATGCAGGATCGTCTGTTTTCCCCACTTCACCAGGTTTGCATTTGAGGGCAGAAGGTCATATGCAGATCTGAGAATGAAGCTGATCCTGAGAGGGGCCATGTGCCAAATGTCATTCCAAGTGAGACTTCTTTGGAGTGCATTCTCCCACGTTGTCCATTGCCCTTGCTGGCTCTGCTGGACTGCTTTTTGGAGTCTTTTTTGGTCTTCTTCTTTTCTCATCTCCTGAATCATCATGTCTCTTTTGGCTTTTCCTTTGGCCTTTGACCACCATTCAGTTTTGGTCACCCCCAGTCCCTGTCTGTTGGTCTGTGTGTGTCCTGCTATTTCTCTGATCTTGAGACTTTCTTTTGCAGAATCCATCGCCTCTTGAACTTTCCATTTTCTGCCTGTCTTCAGCTGGGGCTTAATTGCTTCTACCACCTTGTCTCCTGAGTCCTCCAGCATGCTTTGAAGTCTGATCTTCCCTGCTTTGTATTCCTCCAGGATGGATTTCAGGGGTAGTTTCAGCTTTGCTTGGCGACAGTACAGCGCTATGTCAGTCAGACAGGGTGGGACACCAAGCCATTTCCTTGTGAACTTGTTGATTTTGGCTTCCATTGCCTCCACTATGCTGGTGCAGATGTCGTATATCATCAGAGGCCATAGCAGCTTTGGTATCAGCATGAACTGCAGACACCAGACCTTGTATTTGCCAGGGAGCCCACACTGGTCAATGGTCTCCAAGCCTTCCTCCGCCATCTGCTTGGTTTCTTTTGCTCTTTGTGTGTCTTTCAGTGTATCATCATACCATCTTCCAAGGCTCTTGACTGGTTCTTCTGTGACTGTTGGAATGGCCTGGTTGGCAACACTGAAGACCACAGATCCGGCCACTTTTCCTTTCCTCAGTGAGAGACTCCGTGATTTCTTTGGCTTGAACTTCATTCTGGATGAGGCAACTATGTCGTCCAGCCTCTCCAGCACATGACGTGTCTCGTCTTCTCTGGATGAAATCACTGTAGTGTCATCCATGAAGGCCTTGAGAGGAGGCATCTTGTATCCATCGCCAAGGTCTGTTTGTCTCGCGTTGTTTGTTGCTGCTTTCAAGATGAGTTCCATTGCCAGCACGAACAGTATTGGGGAAATTGCACAGCCCATTGCAATACCCACTTCCAAGTTGATCCAGTCTGTTGTGTACTCCTTGGTAGAGAACCGCATTGAGAAGCCATTGAAGTACTTCTTGAGCATGTCGCGGATGTTCTTTGGCACATGGTACATCTCAAGAGCCAACTGTATCATCTCATGGGGCACAGATCCATATGCGTTTGCCAGATCAAGCCACACTACGTCCAGGTCTCTCTTTTCTGTTTTTGCTTTTTGGATTGCGTCCCAGATCATTGTGGCGTGTTCTACACAGCCCGCCACGCCTGGGATGCCACCTTTCTGGACTGACACATCCAAGTACTTGTTTTCCATCAGGTACTTGGTCAGCCTTGCTGCCATGACAGAGAAGAAGATTTTCCCTTCGACGTTCAGTAGTGATATTGGCCTGAACTGGCTAATGTCACTTGAGTTTTGCTCTTTGGGGATGTACACACCATCTGCCGTCATCCACTGGCCGCTGATCTTCTGGTTTCTCCAAGCCGATCGCAGCAGCCTGTGGAGCCACTCCAGCACCTTGGGACATTTCTTGTAAAGCTGGTAAGGTATTCCGTTTGGCCCTGGTGATGATTTGGCTCTGGCTTTGTCGACCACCTTCTTGATTTCCGCCAACGTTGGAGGCTTGCCATTGAACTGTTCCTCAGGGTTGGTTGGCCACACCAGACCTTGAATGTCGAGTGGTGCTTTGCTCTGTGGGTCAGAGTATGTTTTCCTCAGATGCTGCTCAAGAACTCCTTTGTCCACACTTAGGGTCCCAGATTTTGGCTGCTCAAACAGTGTTCTGGCAAACTGGAAGGGTCTCTGAAGAAGCGCTCTTGTGTCTTCTTCTTTTTGCTCTTCCTCTTCCTCGCAGATTCCGCTTTGCTGAGGGCACTGTGTTTTTCTTTCAGGTCTTTCCACAGTTTTTCCAAGCCTTGTTTTTCAGCTGGCAGTGCGGTCTTCATTTGCATCTTGAGGTTTTTCTTTTGGACCCTGATCTTGTCCATCTTTTCTTGGCGTCTGGATTTCTTTGGAGGTGTTTTCTCTTTGGGTAGTTTTGCTCCATAGGCGTCTCTACATGTGGCATACACAATGTCCCCATATGTGGCTAGTTTGTGTTCCAGGGTGCTTTTCCCTATCAGTGCATCGAGTCTTTGGACGATTTTTGCATCCAGTTTCTCCCAATCTTCAGTTTCGTTTGCTCGTGGCAGGTTGAGTTTCAGGCGCCTGGCATCGAGGGCCTGTGCAAATTCCTCATCCGAACCAACAGCGTGGATGTCCTTGGCACTGTGGTTTAAATCCTGGCCTTGGTCTTCCGACGTCTTATCTGCTGATGCAGTGCGCTGCTGCTCATTCAGATGAGTCTTCACACATCCCATCTTTGTTCTGTGGATCTTCATGCCACGGGTGGTAGCGAAACGCTTTCCACAGACACATGGATATTCCATTTGGTCCATGTTCATAGTCCGTTTGGGATTTGCAGTCATGATTGGTTGAGCACCGATGGATTCATCATTCTCTCCCCCTTTCGGTGAATCCTGGGAGCATCTTTTCCTTTTATTTTTAGTAGCCACATGTTTAAGGCAAAGTGGGGAGCCAGCCCACAGAGCCCTTGGTTCTGGTCTTTCCCAGTGTCCTCCGGTCTTTCCCGGACGTCCTCCGGCCTATTCCCGGAAGTCAATGGTTTACCCATGCATCAGTAGAAAGAAACTCGTGGAGAGCGTGGCAGCAGAGAGTCCTCAGAAGAGAAGCCCCCTTCAAGCAAGTGTTTCGGCCCTTATCTCCTGACACTCTAGGGGGGTTGGGCCACACCCGGTTCATGACTCCGGATGTCCCTCTGCTGCCCCTTTTTTTTAGGCTATTAAGGCCCTTCACAAAACGGACTATGGAGGAATTTGATGGGGGAACAGGGTAGGGGTGAGGGCAGGGGAGAAATGGAGTGAGGACGGAAGCACATACACGAAAATTATGTGGAAACAACGTTGTACAATTGGCCTTTACAAATCTCCATCATGACATGGATCCAACATCGTGGTATTAAATAGATTTGTACTGTTTGCCAATTTCATTATCTCTTCGTTTTGTGGTTCTTTTCCTTTCTACCTTCATTCTGTCCTTCCTTTCTTTCTTCTTTCTTTTTTTGATCATTTGGTCTAGTGGTATCTATAAATTAGTTATTTATTGATATACTTATTTACTAAATTATATATATATATATATATATATATATACATATATATATTTTTTTTTTTTTCATTCATTCATTATTTGTTTATTTATTAAGGCGTTCATTAGGTATTAATTTATGTACGTATTCAATTTGTGACTTTTCACAGAAGAGAGAGAGAGAGAGAGAGAGAGAGAGAGAGAGAGAGAGAGAGAGAGAGAGAGAGAGAGAGAGAGAGAGAATATGAATGCGAATAGTTTTATGTGGTTTAGGCTATTAAGGCCCTTCACAAAACGGACTATGGAGGAATGGGATGGGGGAACAGGGTAGGGGATGAGGGCAGGGGAGAAATGGAGTGAGGACGGAAGCACATACACGAAAATTATGTGGATAGAACGTTGTACAATTGGCCTTTACAAACCTTCATCTTGACATGGATCCGACATCGTGGTAGTAAATACATTTGTAACTAATCCTTGGACTGTCAATCACACATAGTAATAGTCCACCTCACAACTTTACAACAAAACAGTTACGATGGGTCATAGTGAGGATTTCCTTTCACAACATCTTTGCTCCAGGTAGAAGTGATGTGTTTAACTTCGCCACAAACACGGAGGAGATTGACCAAGTTCTTCCCTCTTTCCTCAATAGTTGCCATTATTTGTGTGTGAATGTTTTGTTGACAAGATTCTGTGTGCTGCTGCACATTAGCTTCTTTAGTGAGCTAGGTGCTGTCTGTGCCACATGTGCTTGATCTAACATTAGTTTTGTGCTCTGTGTCGGGTAAATGCATCGATTTGGAATCACGTTCGGTTGCATTATTTTCCTGTTCATAGCCTTCAGTATTTTTTACTCTAACAGTCATATGGAAATCTGTTTCTGCTACGCACTTTTTCTCAGAGTCATCACACACTGTCACTAACTGTATATTGACGCCACACAGTTTCATGTAAATTTGCTGTTGATTGTTTTGAGTGTCATACAAAGACTGGGGAAGAGAGGCAGGCAAATGATTATCATTGTCAGCTACATGGTTATCAGTATAAACAGTTTTTTTCACTGTCAGCATCAGCAGCATAGAACAAACTGGGCAGAGTTGGCAAAAATAAACCAGATGGAGATGAAAGGGCTGCCTTGCATACCCTTAGCTTCTTCTGTCTTTCACAGTGTTATCCCTGTTTACCTGGAAGGGGCACTTTCTGCGATACACAGCATGGATGCTGTGGTAGTAACGTGACAGGGAATAATCGGTTATAGTATCGAACCTCAGGACAACCACAATGTGGTTTCCTTTGCTTTCAATTTTGAACGGGAATAGCGTCATGTTCTGCAGTGCTGAGTTCAACATACTTTCTAAAGTTGACGGGAGATTCATAGCAGGCATACCAACAGACTTGTGTAGGAAACACCTGGATATTTGAATGAGCTGCTGGTTGGGGAGGAACAAAAGTGAACTTCAAAGGCATAAACATCTCAAAGTAGAATAGGTGTCTGTTAGCAGTGGGGTAAGACATCCGTCTGAAAAAGGCACGCCTTCAGACGCCCACCCATCCAAAAGCTGCAGGTTCGAATCCAGGCAGAACAAAGAAAAAATGTGAAGAATGAAAAACAAATGTGAAGAATAGTTAATTAGTTAGTTAGTCAGTCATGTAGTTAGGTAGTAAGTAAGGTAGTTACTCAGTTAGTTAATTAGTTAATCAGTTAGCTAGCTATTTAATTAGTTACTTAGTTAGCTAATTAGTTAGTTAGTGAGAATTTTTTTTTCTTTTTTGGGGGTGCTTCAACCAGACTACAAGTAGTAAAGAGCCTCTTTCTGTCTCTAAGTTTGCAATTGTCTATAAAAAAAATAAAAAAAATTGTATATGTCCATAAACATAAAAGAAAATAAAAAGAGTAAAAGAGAAAGGAATAGAGTACAAAAAGGAAACAAATAAACAAACAAGAGATGGAAATAGGAAGATAAAGAAAGAAATAAGAACGACATGTAAGACAGAGAGGACTGGTGTACCATGAATATATTATGAGAAGATGGTTATAAATTGAGAATGAGAGAACTAACTTACTAACTAATTAAGTAATCAACTAATTATTTTTTTCAGTTACACACCACGCAGACTTTGGGGTTTGTTTGCCAATTTGTTCATCTCTCTTGGTTTTGTGGTTCTTTTCCTTCCTACCTTCCTTCTGTCCTTCCTTTCTTTCTTCTTTCTTTTTTTTTCATCATTTGGTCTAGTCGTATCTATAAATTAGTTCTTTATTGATATACTCATTTACTTAATTATATATATATATATATATTATATATATATATATATATATACATACATTCACTTATTCATTATCTGTTTATTTATTAAGGCGTATATTAGGTATTCATTTATATACGTATACAATTTGTGACTTTTCAAAGAGAGAGAGAGAGAGAGAGAGAGAGAGAGAAGAGAGAGAGAGAGAGAGAGAGAGACAGACAGACAGACAGACAGACAGAACGAATATGAATGCGAATAGTTTTATGTGGTTTAGGCTGCTATTAAGGCCCTTCACAAAACGGACTATGGAGGAATTTGATGGGGGAACAGGGTAGGGGTGAGGGCAGGGGAGAAATGGAGTGAGGACGGAAGCACATACACGAAAATTATGTGGAAACAACGTTGTACAATTGGCCTTTACAAATCTCCATCATGACATGGATCCAACATCGTGGTATTAAATAGATTTGTACTGTTTGCCAATTTCATTATCTCTTCGTTTTGTGGTTCTTTTCCTTTCTACCTTCATTCTGTCCTTCCTTTCTTTCTTCTTTCTTTTTTGATCATTTGGTCTAGTGGTATCTATAAATTAGTTATTTATTGATATACTTATTTACTAAATTATATATTATATACACTTTTTTTTTTTTATTCATTCATTATTTGTTTATTTATTAAGGCGTTCATTAGGTATTAATTTATGTACGTATTCAATTTGTGACTTTTCAGAGAGAGAGAGAGAGAGAGAGAGAGAGAGAGAGAGAGAGAGAGAGAGAGAGAGAGAGAGAAAGAGAGAGAGAGAGAATATGAATGCGAATAGTTTTATGTGGTTTAGGCTATTAAGGCCCTTCACAAAACGGACTATGGAGGAATGGGATGGGGGAACAGGGTAGGGGATGAGGGCAGGGGAGAAATGGTGTGAGGACGGAAGCACATACACGAAAATTATGTGGATAGAACGTTGTACAATTGGCCTTTACAAACCTTCATCTTGACATGGATCCGACATCGTGGTATTAAATACATTTGTAACTAATCCTTGGACTGTCAATCACACATAGTAATAGTCCACCTCACAACTTTACAACAAAACAGTTACGATGGGTCATAGTGAGGATTTCCTTTCACAACATCTTTGCTCCAGGTAGAAGTGATGTGTTTAACTTCGCCACAAACACGGAGGGGACTGACCAAGTTCTTCCCTCTTTCCTCAATAGTTGCCATTATTTGTGTGTGAATGCTTTGTTGACAAGATTCTGTGTGCTGCTGTACATTAGCTTCTTTAGTGAGTTAGGTGCTGTCTGTGCCACATGTGCTTGATCTAACATTAGTTTTGTGTCTGTGTCGGGTAAATGCATCGATTTTGAATCACGTTCGGTTGCATTATTTTCCTGTTCATAGCCTTCAGTTTTTTTTACTCTAACAGTCATATGGAAATCTGTTTCTGCTACGCACTTTTTCTCAGAGTCATCACACACTGTCACTAACTGTATATTGACGCCACACAGTTTCATGTAAATTTGCTGTTGATTGTTTTGAGTGTCATACAAAGACTGGAGAAGAGAGGCAGGCAAATGATTATCATTGTCAGCTACATGGTTATCAGTATAAACAGTTTTTTTCACTGTCAGCATCAGCAGCATAGAACGAACTGGGCAGAGTTGGCAAAAATAAACCAGATGGAGATGAAAGGGCTGCCTTGCATACCCTTAGCTTCTTCTGTCTTTCACAGTGTTATCCCTGTTTACCTGGAAGGGGCACTTTCTGCGATACACAGCATGGATGCTGTGGTAGTAACGTGACAGGGAATAATCGGTTATAGTATCGAACCTCAGGACAACCACAATGTGGTTTCCTTTGCTTTCAATTTTGAACGGGAATAGCGTCATGTTCTGCAGTGCTGAGTTCAACATACTTTCTAAAGTTGACGGGAGATTCATAGCAGGCATACCAACAGACTTGTGTAGGAAACACCTGAATATTTGAATGAGCTGCTGGTTGGGGAGGAACAAAAGTGAACTTCAAAAGGCATAAACATCTCAAAGTAGAATAGGTGTCTGTTAGCAGTGGGGTAAGACATCCGTCTGAAAAAGGCACGCCTTCAGACGCCCCCCCATCCAAAAGCTGCAGGTTCGAATCCAGGCAGAACAAAGAAAAAATGTGAAGAATGGAAAAAAAAAATGTGAAGAATAGTTAATTAGTTAGTTAGTCAGTCATGTAGTTAGGTAGTAAGAAAGGTAGTTACTCAGTTAGTTAATTAGTTAATCAGTTAGCTAGCTATTTAATTAGTTACTTAGTTAGTTAATTAGTTAGTTAGTGAGATTTCTTTTTTCTTTTTTGGGGGTGCTTCAACCAGACTACAAGTAGTAAAGAGCCTCTTTCTGTCTCTAAGTTTGCAATTGTCTTTTTTAAAAAAAAGAAGAAAAAATTGTATATGGCCATAAACATAAAAGAAAATAAAACGAGTAAAAGAGAAAGGAACAGAGTACAAAGAGGAAACAAAGAAACAAACAAGAGATGGAAATAGGAAGATAAAGAAAGAAATAAGAACGACATGTAAGACAGAGAGGACTGATGTACCATGAATATATTATGAGAAGATGGTTATAAATTGAGAATGAGAGAACTAACTTACTAACTAATTAAGTAATCAACTAATTATTTTTTTCAGTTACCCACCACGCAGACTTTGGGGTTTGTTTGCCAATTTGTTCATCTCTCTTGGTTTTGTGGTTCTTTTCCTTCCTACCTTCCTTCTGTCCTTCCTTTCTTTCTTCTTTCTTTTTTTCCATCATTTGGTTTAGTGGTATCTATAAATTAGTTCTTTATTGATATACTCATTTACTTAATTATATATATATATATATATATCTAATATATAAATGGCAAATTCTGTGTGTGTGTGTGTGTGTGTGTGTGTGTGTGTGTGTGTGTGTGTGTGTGTGTGTGTGTGTTTGTGTGTGTGTCTGTGTGTGTGTGTGTGTCTGTGTACGCTATAGACTCAAAAACGGCTCAACCGATTGTCATGAAATTTGGCAGGTACGTCCGTTGTGACCCGAGGATGGTTTTGGGCTAATCTCTAAAAAAATAAAACCGTTAAAAACCGTTAAAAAGCTGTTATAACGGTTTCAAAGTCATCTTTTTCCTCTGCTTTTGTTCAACTAGCCGTTGTTACATTGCACAGGTACAGGACTACTTCTCTAAAATTAGAACCGTTATTTGGCAGTTAAAAAACGTTATTTATAACAGTTAAAAACCGTTAAAAACACCAAACCCTATAAAAGAAACTGTTTAAAACCCGATCTTCTTGAAATTTAGCAGGTACGTCTGTTGTGACCCGAGGATGGTTTGGGGCTAATCTCTAAAAATATAAAACCGTTAAAAACCGTTAAAAAAAACTGTTATAACGGTTTCAAAGACATCTTTTTCCTCTGCTTTTCATCAAATGGCCATTGTGACATTGCACAGGTACGGGGCTACTTCTCGAAAATTAGAACCGTTATTTGGCAGTTAAGAAACGTTATTTATAACAGTTAAAAACCGTTAAAAACACCAAACCCTATGAAAACTGTTTAAAACCCGATCTTCTGAGGTTGGCGGCCATGAGAGTTATAGGATCGCCACCAAACTTGACATAAGCCTACAGGAACATCCAGCGGGTAATATAGGGTCATTAGATAGTCATTATGACCATTAAATTTGACCGTTAAAAACCGTTATTTTCAAAATTTTAGGCTGTTCTTGATGAAATTCGGTATACATGGGCAGTTTTAAATGCCGAAAAACGATATGGAACTTTTACGAACCGAAATTTACAATTGACCGTTAAAAACCGTTATTTTATACATTTAGAGTATTCTGGAAGAAATTCGATATACATGTGCAGTTTTGAACGCTAAACAGTGATATACAATTTTCAAGATCCCAAACTTAACATTGACCATTAAAAACCGTTATTTTCTGAATTTCGAAATTTTCACCCTTCTTGATAACATTCCGTATGCACGTACAGTTTTAAGCACTGAACAATGTTATGCAAATTTTACGAACCAAAACTTAACACTGACCGTTAAAAACCGTTATTTTCTAAATTTACACCGCTATTGATAAAATTCGGTATGCGTATGTCCAGTAACGGTAAGTAATTTTGCAACATGGATGGTTTAGCAGGTACGTCTGTTGTGACCCGAGGATGGTTTGGGGCCAATCTCTAAAAAATAAAACCGTTAAAAACCGTTAAAAAAACTGTTATAACGGTTTCAAAGACATCTTTTTCCTCTGCTTTTCATCAAATGGCCGTTGTGACATTGCACAGGTACAGGGCTACTTCTCGAAAATTAGAACCGTTATTTGGCAGTTAAGAAACATTATTTATAACAGTTAAAAACCGTTAAAAACACCAAACCCTATAAAAACTGTTTAAAACCCGATCTTCTGAGGTTGGCGGCCACGACAGTCATCAGATCGCCACCAAACTTGACATAAGCCTACAGGAACATCCCGCGGGTAACATAGGGTCATTAGATGGTCATTATGACCATTAAATTTGACCGTTAAAAACCGTTATTTTCAAAATTTAGGCTGTTCTTGATGAAATTCGGTATACATGTGCAGTTTTATATGCCGAAAAATGATATACAACTTTTACGAACCGAAATTTAAAACTGACCGTTAAAAAACGTTATTTTATAAATTTAGAGTATTCTTGAAGAAATTCGATATACATGTGCAGTTTTGAACGCTAAACAATGATATACAATTTCAAGATCCGAAACTTAACATTGACCGTTAAAAACCGTTATTTTCTGAATTTCGAAATTTTCACCGTTCTTGATAACATTCCGTATGCACGTACAGTTTTAAGCGCTGAACAATGTATTTTACGAACCAAAACTTAACATTGACCGTTAAAAACCGTTATTTTCTAAATTTACACCGCTATTGATAAAATTCGGTATGCGTATGTCCAGTAACGGTAAGTAATTTTGCAACATGGATGGGACAGTGTAGGGGGATGAAAAGGG
>JAMYXO010000217.1:0-2500 GCA_033310375.1 Conus canariensis
ATTTATTTATTCATTCATGTATTCATCTATCTGTTTTGCCTGGCGTATATCACTGGGAGCCATGTGTCTTTGAGACAATGAAGAAAACACAAATACATAAACCTTTCTCTTTAAGTGCCATTTGTCACATTCCAGAAAGGAGCTGATATGGAAGCGAAATTGGAAACGAGATTCCTGTTGCAACTCAACAGTTCCAAAATCGAACACTCCTAGTTCTGAGCGTTTGGTTTGGGGAAATGGAGCATCTTTTACACCTTTCATTGAAGAGATTTAATGACACCCGTTGATCTCATAGATCCTAGGAAGTGTAATTTCTGCAGATATCTTTAACAGACACAAGCGAGCCTTTTGACATTGAGTGTAAACAACACTCCTTTTACATACACAAGATAGTCATATCACCTCTTGACTCTAGATTACCGTCAAAAAGAAGTGAGGAGAACTTGACCATGATTAGTTCACACATTATGAAAAAAAATGTTGCAGCAACTGTAACAAGGCAGAGAGGCACATGTGTCCATTAGAAATGATCTATACGAGAACTTAATTGTTGTCTTTGTCTTTGCCTTCTGGCTTGACAGGCTTCTTGCAATAATTCTTGGCCAGGCCAGTCTGGCGAAGAACATGGCTTTACTCAAGTAACAGATGATTTATTAAACATCAGGGATCAGATCAGCGTAAAAAAACAGTCTCTTTGATAAAGCCTCTGAAGTCAATGCAGAATCTAACACTGCCGTTTTACTACATGCCAATGCATTGGGAGATGAATGGGAAGATTTTGTCGTTTCGATGACATTCAGGTTTTTTCTATTCTTATCTTCCATCTCTCGGGACACAAATGGAAACGGCAAAGCCTTAACCGTACAGGGTCACGACAGGTCAACTGAGTTTCATGAAACACTTCAACTTCTGCGCAATCAGAACTCCATGAAAGATTTCCACCTCTGCACAATTAGGAGTGTCAGTAACAACATATTTCAAATCATAATCACATCTTTAGATTTAAGTTCTTATTGTGTCTGACAAATTGACATCAATCTGTATACCCGACACAGTTCTGTTCTAATAAGAGGAGTGTTAGCAGAACAATCACACCAGATTCACCATCAGCTTTACTCACGGGCAGGATCAACATAACCTTCTCACAATCAATGACAGGTAAGTCATGACAGATTCATCATTAACTTCACTCACACATGTACGGGCAGGATCAACATAACCTTCTCACAATCAATGAAAAGTAAGTCATGTCAGACTTCAGCAACTTCACTGGCAAATGTACGGACAGGATCAACATTAATCTTCTCACAATCATTGACAGGTAAGTCATGACAGACATCAGCAACTGGAACAGCACATTTGTGAACCAATGTCTGTGACTCAACAACGCTGTCCCCACAGACAGAGAATGCAGCAAGAGAAGACACATCGCCTTGGTGCTTTGGGAGCCTGCAATCATGCTAAAGATCTTGTATTCCTTCTTTCCTATAGTTATTTAGTAGTCACATCCCATGACATCCGTCAAAACGTGAGGAACACACCAAATCATCAACAACATGTCTGCTGAACTGTCTGCTGAACACCTGTCTGTTTACCTTAAATGTTCAGGTGACAGCGTTCGTCATAGCATGTTTGAGTGTTTCCTTTGCGGTTTTGACATTAACAGCCTCTATCGTGTCTGCCAAGATGTCATAAGAAACATGTTGGTACAGACGTTAATCATCCTCACCAGTCATTTGGCCATTACCTAACAGGTATCTAGGTGTGTGTCCGAAAGAGAAGTTCGACAGAGCAGAAACATGTGTACTCACTGAGCGGTTCTTTGTAAGCAATAAAACAAAACAAGACAAACAAAGTAATCAAAGCGAACAGGCAAAACAAACAAATAACCAAACAAACAAACAAGGGGATGTAATATTCTTACATTTCAGGATATGACCGTGATCTTTCCTAGTATGAACTGTAGTGTTCTTTGGAATCGTTTGACCAAAGCGTTAGACTGAGCATGGTGCAGTAACAGATCGTGAAGACACAGAATGGACAGTAGGCAAAAGATTCGCTTCATGACATTTAATACGAAGGCTTACGACGAATGTGACAGTATTAGTGCATTTCTCATGATGTATGCAAGAGATACACATGTCTGACGATGTTTTGTGTATCAATCGATCTTTGAAGTGAAAAATGCCACAGATCAAAAGATAACAGGACATGATTGTAAAATATGTCTAGGTAACAGAAGAGACCATTCATTGTTTATCATGGAACTAAACTTCAAAAACACGACTAACACGAAATCTAACATTTATTGAAAACTCAGTTGTTCATCAAACAATGATTCAAAACATATATCTAAAATTAGATATATCATGAAAAGATACGATGAAAGAATATCCAGCCATTCACAATAAGCTAGAAAACTCGTTCATGCACATCTAGGTCAAATTATATCGAAATGTTGCACCGACTATATCTGACCATAACAGTGTTGAAAATCCTA
>JAMYXO010000217.1:7500-32500 GCA_033310375.1 Conus canariensis
CTGAGTGAACGATATTGACTGACAGACACAGGAAACGACTGAATGAAGCGCCAGCAATCCAAATGGAGTAGTTAGTGTCAAGTCGTCATGAGGCAACCTACCAAAGAAGACGATGCACTGCTGACTAATCACCTCAGAAATGTTCAATTCCGCCCGTTTTGATCCAACATACTCAGAGCACCACCTGCAGAGTCCTCTGACAACACAATGACTGCCTTGTCGTTGGGCTAGCGTGAGTGAGCGCTCCCCTCCAACGACAATGACTGCCTTGTCGTGGGGCTAGCGTGAGTGAGCGCTTCCCTCCAACGACAGTGACTGCCTTGTCGTGGAGCTAGCGTGAGTGAGCGCTCCCCTCCAACGACAATGACTGCCTTGTCGTGGAGCTAGCGTGAGTGAGCGCTCTCCTCCAACGGGCGCCACCATGTCCGTTCCACAGTCCCCTCCTCAAGAACTTGCTGCTACTGGCATTCATGCACCCCCTCTCTCTTTCCCCCCAAGCCCATCCATTCCTCTCTCTCTCCATCTTTCTCTGTCTGTCTGTCTGTCTGTCTGTCTGTCTGTCTGTCTCTCTCTCTCTCTCTCTCTCTCTCTCTCTCTCTCTCTCTCCTCTCTCTCTCTCTCCTTGACTAAGCGTAATCTTGACATGTCAACATTCTGTGAGACCAGACTCACCTGTGTCTGTTTTACAGCTCACAGCAAGTAGCCGTTGTCTCGGCTCGCGCTACGTTCGCTATCAGCCACATGTTCTGCGGAATGCTGGATATAGTTCGAAGTAGAAATACTTCCCTTTCAGCCTACTTTACAGGTTATCGAGAACAGGTAAGCAAGGCAGCTACTGGTGAGAGGAATGCTGCAATGTGTGCAAGCACTATAATCACCGTGATGTTTGCATATTAGTCGTAAAGCGTTTGTGGAGAAAATTGCGTTCTCATATTTACGTTAAAGAATAAAGTTTCATTTTATGCCTCTGTCATTTCAGTAGTGATACAGGGCCAGCTTTGCATATCACTGTGTCTATTTGTCATTGTATCTGTATGTGACAGTGTCTATATGTCACCCTGTCTATATGTCACCGTGTCTATGTGTCATCATGTCTCTATTGTCATCGTGTAATGAGGATTCTGTATGTCACCGTGCATACATCACCATGTCTGTATGCCACCGTGTCTATATGTTACCATGTCTATATGTTACTGTGTCTGTATGTCACGTGTCTATGAGTTAGGGTTAAGGTTAGAGCTGGGGACTGTTTCAAAACAGAGTGACTGCGGGCGGAAAATGAAGCAACATTTAGAAAGAGAAGGGGTTAGTGGATTGGCTGGGGATTGGTTGAGGTTACGGTTAAGATTTGGTTAGGATTAGGGCTGGATTAGGGTCAGGGTTAGACATACTGACACAGTGACGTACAGACATGGTGACATACAGATTCGGTGACAGAGATCCGGTGACATAGATCCGGTGACATATAGACTAGATGGCTTATAGACATGCTCCTTAGCAATACAAAGCAGATGTCAATGAGCTCAGCCCTAAGTCCTGCATACAGCAGAGATCATTGGAAGGGCGGAGAAGCCTGGACCTTTTCTAACAAAGTGTTTAGCATGTCATTTCAAGTATATGTCACAGAACAGGGGAATGTTATTTAGACAAAAAGCTTTTTCTCTCATATGTAGAGCTGTATAAGGCTATATCCAAAAACATTAGTAGGTGGATAACACTGGTACTGGAAATGATTGGTATAGGCACTGCAAATTTTTTCACAAACTGTACATGTGCTGTAACAGTGTAAAACCTTCAGTGGAATTCAATGGAGCTGTCGACTTGGGAACAATTTTGTGTGCGGAAGTATGATCTGATGACAGCATCATCGGCAGTTCGTGTTTCCGATCTGTAGACTGTTCTAAGCAAACATGTGTGGGTGCCTTATACTCACAGCTGGCCATAAGCTTACAGTAATACACACTCTCCGGTGGGTGTAGCCTACTTCTCTCCCACCGCTGCGTGCATGGCACGTACTGTCCATCACAGGGCCAGTGACTGAATCACAACTGGAAATAACCTTCATGAAAGAAATTAGCATCTTGGTCTCTATCAGTCTGAAAGACAAATGGAGTGCACTTACCCTAACATTCTCCTTTCCATTCTCCTCCACTGGCAACCTGTGAACAGCCGCAGAGAAAAACAACAACGAAGGTGCAAACCCTATTTTGCCGTAATGAGGCGCTGACCCAGTTCTCGCTGAACGCACGAAAATCAGACGACACTATGGTGTGCATTCATCCATTGGTAAAGGGAGTCAGCATTCCTGTGTTCAATAACGAAAATCTTATTTTCTTCCTAAATATCCTTTCTTTCTGGGGGATTCCGAGCTCATGTTTGTGATTAATTCACAAAAGTGCCGAAAATAAACGCTAAGTGCTCTATCTGGGACTTCTGTGAGGATACGGCTCTGCTGTTTGCATAGGACGCCAACCTGTGAAAAAATCAGGTTCAACTTTCATCGTTTGAAAACGAGTATAATTTAGAATTTATGTACCATGGCTGGCATAATTTAGAATTTGTGTAGCATGGCTGGTATTTCTCATCGCTAAACTTTCTTCTGAGGACGAAGGTCTTTTCTAGATTTAGTGATTCCTACTTGTCTTACTTCCATCCAGTGACAGACAAGAGGTAGTCACTAGAATTAGGTAAGACACACCGGTGTTTGAAACTGAACCAAAAATAGCTTGATACTGGCAAACAGCCAGTAACCAGAGCCAGGTCATCATGGTTGAAATAAACACCCCCTGCTTGAGCCTGACATGGCTCCCATCATTACTTCTCACACAGGTACTCTTTATTTAATGCTATTCTTAAGATAATTCCAGGAACATTTCAACCACCAGTAGACCTAATTATCAATTATAGTGATTGCTTAGCATAAATGTCTTTGATGAAAAGAGAGGAAAAAAACACAAATGAAAAAAAAAAGAAAATTGTTTGTTAGCTTACATTCCAGCGTTTTGAGCTTTTTGAATTGACCCATAGTTTTGGTGTGTGTGTGTGTGTGTGTGTGTGTGTGTGTGTGTGTGTGTGTGTGTGTGTGTGTGTGTGAGTGTGTGTGTGTGTGTGTGTGTGTGTGTGTGTGTGTGTGTGTGTGAGAGAGAGAGAGTGTGAGTGTGTGTGTGTGTGTGTGTGTGTGTGTGTGTGTGTGTGTGTGTGTGTGTGTGGCGCGGCGTGTGTGTGATTGTGTGTGTGTATGTGTGTGTGTGTGTGTGTGTGTGTGTGTGTGTGTGAGAGAGAGAGAGAGAGAGAGAGAGAGAGAGAGAGAGAGAGAGAGAACGCTTATATGCGCATGTACTCTCGTGCCCACGTACACACACACACACACACACACACACACACACACACACACACACACACACATATATATATATATATATATATATATATATATATATATATATATATATACACGTGTGTGTGTGTGTGTGTGTGTGTGTGTGTGTGTGTGTGTGTGTGTGTGTGTGTGTGTGTGTGTGCAAAGCGTCGTTTATATTCACATCAATTACACTGATCGCCATTTCAACTCTCTGCTGAATATCAGGGGATCAAATGATATCACTAAATACATTGACATGTGTGTAATTCCAAACGTTGTTCATGCAGTTATTGGGAATACTGAAGTTCATCACGAGAGGCACATGGTCGGATTCAATCCTTTCCAATGTTTGCAATTTACAATCATTTGAAAACCTTAAAAACATATCTCGTGACATTATAAAGTAATCACTTAAACTATTGCCTCTCTCAGAGATGTATGTGTAGCAACCATTCAGTTTGCCTGACACATGCTGTTCAAAACACATGAATTCAAAGTGGTGCACATATTGATCAATAGCTTTCCATCATTATTCAATACATTATCTTCGGAATTCCTGTCTGTACATAAAGAGCTGCTTACATACTGATTATCAAAAGTCAAACCATCGTCTTCTAATCATGCGAAAAGTTTGCAATCCGACTGTTTAAATCACCACTTATTGAAATATAATCATCATCAGCAGCAAGTACACAATCACTCACAAGTTCTTCGAGCATACTTATTCGATTTTCAATGTTAAAATGCGTATAGTAAGGTGAATCTACCGGTGGTACGTAAGCGCATATGTAAAGGGTGTTTTTGTTTGCACAAGCAGATTTATCAACGATGAAGGCAAGACAGTTATCAGACTTAATATCTGATACCTCAATGAATGAGCAGAGCTCATGTCTAATAAAAATTAAAAATAACACACCACCAGAACGTCTTCCACGAGCTGTAAGTTTCATTGCAGGTTTGCAAAACTTCTTGTAGCCTACAAATACAGATGAATGAAAATCTCCAACAAACGTTTCATCAAAACATATAAAGTTCAAAGGACAAACAAAAGAGACAAATTCAACATCATGTAATTAGACAGTAAACCATGCACATACCAATGAAGAAAAGAAAAGGATTTAGAATTTTTATTTTCAAAGGAACGATTTGGGTTAACACTGTCAGCAAACATGTGGAAAGCATTGCACGTGCCGTCATGAAACGTATCATACACGCCAACTGACACAGTATCAACCTGCACACGCTCAGTAGTGACATACCCATGTTCAGTTCGGTAGGTGGCTGAATCGCAAGCCCAGCAAACCTGGTCAACCGTTTCCCGATTACCACGTGCAAGTTTTCTGTCATACCCGTTACAGTGTAACAGCAAAAAACTCTGTAGGTCTGTTCCCTCTGTTTAGAGATCACAAAGAGTGTCTTTGGGCCAGCCAAAGTCCTATCTCATTTCCACAAGTTTGTCACTGGAACTGACAAAGTACTTCTTGCCATCTATCAGAGAGAGAGGAGAGAGAGAGAGAGAGAGAGAGAGAGAGAGAGAGAGAGAGAGAGAGAGAGAGAGAGAGAGAGAGAGAGCTCTTGAGAGTTGATTCAAGAGTCTCTATTGCCTTATCTTTCACTTCTTCGTACATTTATTTGTGTGCTGCATATTTTCCCTGCAGAACGACCTTTGACTTTAGCATCTGTAGCAATTTGTCTTCTCGTTTTTGATAGTACCACTGTGAGGCAGCTCCCCACATGTAGAGGAGAGGATTGAGACCAGAGCTGAGTGGTAGCAAGAACACGACCATGGTGTCATGGACATCTCTGAACACTTTTACACCACGTGAACTCACCATGGTCACACATCCATAAGCAAACCAGCAAACAGCAACTGTGACGTTCATCTTTCCTATGACATGGACTGAAGAATAGACCAATCTTTGTGTAGGATTGAGCTGTACTCTGTATTTTGGTGTTTTTAGATGGATGGCAAACTGGCTAATCACAGTCATACAACATAATATGAAGTTTTCCGCTGCAATGACAGAAATCCATTTGAAGTCTGGTCTAAAATGACTCACATTACCAAATAAAGCCAGACGACACAGACCAGATTGACCCTGGAATCCCCAGTGTGACCGTCCAGGAAGAAGTGGAATCAGTGATGATAAGGCTCCAACAATCCACATCACAGTACAAGCCATGGTGGTCAAAGAGTTGTTGAATCTCCAGGAGTGGTTTGGAAAACGCATGACAACAACGTGATACAAGGTGATGAACCCAATGATCATTACTGACACAGTACCGGACAGAAAGAACAGAAACCCCGCCAGTCTGCAGGTAAAGCTGGTGGTCCATGCTTTCTCTTTCTGTAGGTACTGACCACGAAAGATCAGGTCTACTACCACAATAATACTGATGTGGCACCCCATACAGATATCGGCTGACTGGAGATGGGTGACAGCTACTAGGAATTTTTGTTCAAACATTTTTCTGATGGCAGAGGAAGCTATGAGGCAAACCACGTTCCCAATGATAGCAGAGGACACGATCAGCCGGCAGAAGACTCTGTACAGCTCAGTGGGCAGCAGTGTTGTACACGATGGTAGTGCAGTACGAGGAGAGACACAGACAATGTCACCAAAGTGTTTAGGAAGTACATTCACACAGCAGAATCTATGGTCTGATGATAAAATTCGTTCTAGTTGATTTGACCTTGTAAACAGATCAAAAGGAAAAACATCCACCCTATTTCCGGTCATGTCCAATTCTTTTAGCTTGGGCATGATTTTAAAACCAGTAAGTCCGATAGTTTTAGCAGCAGAATTCGATACATTTAAGAAGTGTAGTTTGGGCAAATATATTGAGATTTTATCATTGAGGATATTGAGATGTGTTCTTGACACATCCAGGCCTTTCCATGTGTAAAGAATGTTCTTCTTTCCTGAAATGCTGAGTGAGCTGATGGGGTTGTTTCCCAAGTGTAATGTTTTCAAATTTGGTAAGTCATAGAACATACCTATATCAAGACATTTGATGCCATTGTTGGCCAGATTGATGTATTCCAGATTTAGTAAGGTGATATGCGAGACATTGCGTATGGAACATGAGACCAGAATTAAATGAACGAGATAATAATTTTCATCAAAATCTGTAAGTGACATCTTTGAACCTGTTGCATCCATGTATCGCAGTTGTGGAAAAAGGCTTGTGGGAAGTGAGCTGTTACACAGAAATGCGTGACCTACACACAGACAGCTCCCAGGGCAGGTCCTGTCACACATCAGTTCATCATCACGTTGTGGACACTGACTCCAGCCGTCACATAGGTGATCGACATGCACACACACTCTGGAAGCGCGACAACGGTAGAAACCAGGACAAATGACACTGTCACAGTCTCGTTCATCCTCTCCATATACACAGTCAGAGAATCCATTACATCTAGTGTAGACAGGCAGACAGTACAGCCACTCAGACATACAACGATAATGACTATGAGGACAAGAGTGGTCGGCTGTCATCAGCTGTTGGGTGAAGTAACCTGCTCCGTCCAGATTCACATAGAACAGTCGCTTCATGTCCTCATTTTTGGCCTGTGTCAGGTAGGAATTGTCATCGGGACAATCAGCCTCATCAGAGTCATCCAGACAATCTGTGTACTGGTTGCAGCGTTGACCTTGAGAAATGCATTGACCGTTAGAGCAGAGGAATCCAGAACACTGAGGATGTTCACAAAACGATTCATCACTTCCATCTGGACAGTCCTGTCTGAAGTCACACACAAGAGTATGATGCACTGTTGTGACACCATCATTGCATGTCAAACTGACGTACGTGTTTGCGTATCTATGGTCAAGAATAAACGTGTGAAGCTGCTGTGCATCACTATGGTTCATGACAATACCACGTTTGATTCCAGTGGGTTTCGTGTTCAAACATCTGAAATTCCATGACAAGAACTCATGTGCAAGATCTTTGTTTTGGCACACGGATAAAGACTGCTTTGTCATTGTAAAGATGGATACAGACAATGGCAAAGCAGGCAAGGGCACAGGTGAATGAAAGTTGTCAAACCCCCGTAACCTACGTTCACACAATATTGCTAAAGTCCGATGACTGTGTTTGTAAATGACAAACTTCATTGAAGAAATCCCTCTAAATCTGACAAGCCTGGAAGGAATATCTTCACTATGAAGATTAAAGTGATCTGTGTTATAGATCATGGTGTTGTCAGACCATTTACGGAATTTGCTGTATGTAAAAGACACATTATCCCAGCCTGACGTGCATCCTAGAGACACAAAGAACGTGGCATAATGTTTAAAGAGAAAGAGAAAATCTGACTGTTCCTTCCTTGACTTAACAGTCCCAGCTCTTCGATCTTCAAAGAAGCAATTCTGATAAGAGGTTTCGATAAACTTCTCTCTATTAAAGATGATTAGTTTAAAACACTTGTGTCGTGACGCAACCAGACCCTTGCAGTGCGTGTTACTGAAGACACAGTGTTCTGTTTCATCCCGCCCGTCTTCACATTCTGGTACATGATTACATTCAAGATGTTCCTGGAATCTGCTGTAGAAATCGCCAGAACAGTTGAACAGACCATCGGACAATCGGACAGGTCTGTGTGCCAATAGCAACACAGACAGATGCATTTTGATGCCATTATGGCAGAAACTATTATGCCGAAGTTTGATCGTAAGGTGTGATGTGTGAATGATATCTGCAGAGGAAGGATATGAACCGCACACACGTTGAATGGTTTTAACGGGTGAATTTGGTGTTGCGTAGATTAGTGTCATTGCAGAACAGAATTTACAATTACCGACTGTTGCAAACTGCTCTACATTGACCATGACACAGTAGGTGGGCACTCTGCATCCCGTTTCAATGGACACAGACCTATCACTGAGGTGATACGGTGTTGTTACATATCCAGAATGATGAACTCCACATTTATTAATAAAATTCTTATGTTTGAATATTTCTTCAGAAACTTTTACCTGGGGATTGTTGGTGTTAGTTATAATCATTGTTTCTGCGTTGGAGTCAATGAACATTTCATCAAGACTGTGACAGTTGCACTTAAATTCATACGTTCTTTTCACTTCCGGACTGGACATCTTCATTCTCCATGGCCTGTAAACACACCAGTACTCTGACCTTTGGACAAGGACACGTACATACATACCTTCAGGCGCCACCACATGAAGTTTACAGAAGGTGGTGAAATCATGACACACCCCATATACCACACCTTCATGTGCTGTGTGTTGTGGCAAGTTCTTCTCACAGTCTGACACGTTTGTGTAGATGACTGTGTTGTTTATGTTGCTTGGGTCGATGATGTGTTCTACACCAGGACAAATGTCAGTCATTTTCAGAGCTCCAGAAGAACTGTTGATGTACGTGCTGTTTAAACTCCATTGATGTCCGACCAAATCACCACAGACCACCAGATGATGACAGATAAATTCACAAAATATTGAGATCCAAACAGATGCAAGATATTCATAACGTCCTGGAATTGGACGAACAGTTAAGACATTTTACATTTTTCAGGTCATAGTTGGATTACTGGTATGTACCAAATTCAAAGCAGGCTGATAAAGATGTGTGCTATAAATCTGCATTTTCCACTTTAACACTGGTGTGTTTTCATTTATGGACGATGAAGTAAACAGTAATGGCAAATATAATGTTGAGAATATTTATGACTTGTTCAACAATTAAAATCACGAATGAGCCAGATTTGTGGTCTATGAAGTAGTTTCCTGTTCCTGATGATGTTGGTGATTATGATCATGATGATGGTGATGATGATGATGATGATGATGATAATGATGATGATGATGATGATAATGATGATGATGATGATGATGATGATGATGATGATGATGATGATGATGTTGATAGTAATACTAACAACAATCATAATAATGGTGATGAAAATACTTATTTCCAACAACAAAATCACAGTGATAATAATAATGATGATGACGATGATGATAATAATAACAACAACAATAATAATAATAATGATGATGATGATGAGGGTAATATTAATAGTGATAATAGTGAAAATAATGAAAAGAAGTAGAAGGAGAAAGGATTGTAATAACAATGACGATGATGATGATGATGATGATGATAAGAACAATCATCATCATCATCATCATGTTATTACTACACCACCACTACTACTACTACTACTACTACTACTACTACTACTACTACTACTACTACTACTACTAGTTATGATAATTGTCATAATCAGTATCGTCATTATTATCATGTTCTTTTATTATTATTAAAATTATTATTATTATTATCATTAATATCACTATTGTTATTACTATTGTGATTTTTGTTGTTATTGTCGGAGGAAACACTACCTTACTAGAGGCTCGATCAATGAAATTCTACAGGGTAGGAGATCATAAATCATAGTCTGGAAAAGCTGTGACATCAACAGTATTGGATTACTGGATGGAATGGGTGACTGGAAATGCACAAACTGGAAAACAACCCAGAGATCCCACAAAGAAAACCATGAAGCCAGATAACCTACTCCATTCAGATTAGTTAGAAAACAAAGTTGAACTCAGTATACCTTGTGAAATAATAATAATAGTAATATATAATGATAATAATCATAATAATAATCATAGTAATAATAATAATAATAACAATAATAATGATTATTTATTGTGCTTAATCTTACTTAAGCGCTAAACGCTTACAGAAAAGACGGAAGAAAACAACAACAAAAATAAAACCAAAAAGAAAATGAATATTGCAATAAGTGCCTTTCACCTACAATCAAAAGTGCATATTTACACACCCTTAAGCACACACACACACACACACACACACACACACACACACACACACACACACGTCGTAGAGTTGATGGTGGAGGGAAGGAGAAGAAAGAACTGCCATTGACGGGTGAAGAGGTTTGTTTTCAAGAGATGCCTTGAAGGAAAATGGAGGAAGACCACGAATAGAAGATTGAAGAAAATGCTAGACCAGCCAAAAGCAGGATGATGTCTGGGTTTCAAACCCAAGTCCATGCCATAGCATGAGGGCTCGGGGTGGTAGGGTCGTTATCCGATGACCTCGTGAAACAGCTCGCTTCTGGAATTCTCAGCAGAAGAGGACCAGAACCATGAAATCAATGACAGAGGCAACTGAGAAGAATTCCACCTCGATCCGGTGGATAGGCGAACGAACGTGAACTGCTAAACGATTGATTTGAAAGTTTGAAACTGCTGTCTGAAAGCAATGATGGTCTGGCATCCATATATATAAAGGAACGTCTTGAGGCCATGAGGTCAGGTTCATATATAGAAAGGCATGTCTTGAGGTGATGAGGTCAGGTCCATATATAGAAAGACACGTCTTGAGGTGTTGAGGTCAGGTCCATATATAGAAAGGCATGTCTTGAGGTGATGAGGCCAGGTCCATATATAGAAAGGCACGTCTTGAGGTGATGAGGTCAGGTCCATATATAGAAAGACACGTCTTGAGGTGATGAGGTCAGGTCCATATATAGAAAGGCACGTCTTGAGGCGATGAGGTCAGGTCCATATATAGAAAGGCACGTCTTGAGGTGATGAGGGCAGGTCCATATATAGAAAGGCACGTCTTGAGGCGATGAGGTCAGGTCCATGCATATAGAAAGGCATGTCTTGGGACCTTGAGGTCAGGCATCCACATATAGTGTGATGATAGGTCGTACATAGCAGACGATGCTTATAAAGTTCCAGTATGTCCAGCGGCTATGTTATTAATGATGCAACTTCCGATGTTATTCCAACAGCTGATTTTTGGTTCGGTCCAGTAAAGTGTTTTGAGGCTTTCAAAGAGTCTTAGTGTTGTTAGTACGACACGAGTTCGTAATGTAAGCTCGAGTCACGTTAAATGGTGGCAGTGGTGGGATGCAACAAGACTAAGTACAATTTTTGTCGGTTTTAGTGGATAAACCGGAAAATCCATGGCCTTTAAACCACCTGAAGAATTCGACTTCGGCAAGCCAGAGCAATGGCCGAAATGGCGACAACGCTTTCGTCGGTACCACACTGCGTCAAAATTAGACAGAGAAAACTTTGACATTCAGGTTAGTTCTTTGATTGAAAGCATGGGCGCTGATGCAGAAAAGATCTACAGCACTTTTATCGTTCGTACAGGGCATCGTGGAGATCAAAATCCGCCAGATCCGCCAAACACAACATTTGACGATGTCATACACATGTTCAACGAACATTTCAATCCTAAAGCCAACATCATTCATGAAAGAGCCGTCTTTCGCCAGCGTAACCAGCAGTCTGATGAAAATATTGAGACATATGTCAGAGTGTTATACGAGTTAGCAGAGCATGCTGACTTTCCTGATAAAGACTCAGCCATATGGGACAGACTTGTTGTAGGACTTAGGGACATATTTTTTTCTGAAAAGCTACAACCTCAGTCAGATTTGACACAGACAAGTGCTATTTCTACAGCACGACAACATGAACTGGTAAAATCAAAGTTATCAGAACAGCGCAGCCAGGCAGTTGATGAAGTACAGAGTGGCAACAGAAACATGACCCCAAAAGGTTGGCACGGCAACCAGCGTGGCAACTTTCAAGGCAACCAACGGCATGCTGGGAATAGTCCTTCCTCATGTGGTGGACAACGGGGTGGACGACAAAACAGTCAGTGCAACTTTTATGGCAGAGAGGGAAGAAAACAAACTCCCAAATGCAACAGATGTGGAAAAAAATTTTCGCAGAAGAGAAGTAGACTGCCCAGCAAAAGGGAAGACATGCCACACCTGTGAAAAATTGTATCATTTTTCTACAGTTTGTCGCAGTCACAGTCACAGTGTTGACATTGTTGAGGGCACTGAATAAACATATTCCCTGGGATCAATCGACTCTAATGTATATGGTGATACTCAACTGAACATTCGTGGCATAGACTGTCAATTTAAGATTGACACGGATGCTAATGTGACCGTAATTTCAGTGAAACAGTACAACAAAATACATCCCAAGCCATCATTGAGCCCAACATCAGCAACTCTCGAATCACCAGGTAGAACCATAACATGTTGTGGACATTTTACTACAAGTGTGAATAATGGCACAAACAGCACATTTTCTCTATGCATTTTTGTTGTTGATGCTGACACTGATAACTTGCTAAGTCGTGGTGCAGCAAGCGGCTTAGGCCTTGTCCAGAGAGTGGAGAGACTAAACAACATTGAAAAGACAGTTTTGGGAGACATTGATGGTCCTCCAATCACATGCAAACCAGTTAGAATACAACTGAAAGAAAATGCTGAACAACACAGTCTGACTACTGCACGTAGAGTACCAATTCCGCTCTTGGAAAAAGTGGGAAAACAACTACAGTGCATGAAAGAAATGGAATCATAGAAGAAATAACTGAAGCAACTGATTGGTGTGCGCCAATGGTTCCAGTTGTGAAGAAAAATGGCAATGTCAGAATCTGTACAGTTTTCAAGTACTTGAATGAAGCCGTGAAACGTGAGAGATACATTCTTCCAACGTTAGATGACATGTTGCACAAACTGAAAGGAGCCAAGATCTTCGGCAAATTATATGCGACTTCAGGTTTCTGGCAGTTACCACTGGATGCGGACACTGCCAAATTAACAACCTTCATTACTCCTCATGGTCGTTACTTCTACAAGAGGCTAACATTTGGAATTTCTTCGGCACCAGAAATCGTCCAAAGAACCATGCAAGAAATTTTGGCAGGAGAACAGAATGTCACATGCTACTTCGACGATATTCTCGTTCACAGTGAAAACACCTGAGCCCATGAGAAACACTTGGATAGTGTCTGCAAGAAACTCCAGTCTGTAGGTCTGAAACTGAATAAGGAAAAGACAGAACTACGCAAAGAAGAAATTGAATTTATCGGGCATCGCATCAGTGGAGAAGGAATAACGCCAGATCTTGTGAAGGTTAAAGCCATTCCGCAAATACCAGAGCCATAGAATACAACAGAACTCAAGAGAATCCTGAGAACGATCAATTTCCTGGGTAGATTTATTTCAAATTTATCCACAACTTATCAGCCAATGACCAAACTGCTTGAACATGACAGAGAATGGTTCTTGGACACACTACAGTCAACAGCCTTCAAAAAGGTGAAAGAAGTCTTGCCACAAGAACCAGCACTTGCGTTCTTCGACCTCAGAAGACCAACTGCTGTCAGTGCAGACGCCAGTAGTTATGGCATTGGAGGAGTTATACTGCAAGAGCATAATGGTGACATGAAACCAGTGGCTTTCTGCTCAAGAACCCTCACTCCAGCAGAGCGTTGATATGCTCAAATTAAAAAAAAAAGAATACCTCGCTGCAGTATGGACATGTGAAAATTTTGAAAGATATCTCGTTGGGTTAGAATCGTTCAAGCCGGAAAAGGACCGTAAGCCACTCATGCCATTGATTGATACCAAGTATCTGCATGAAATTCCTTTACGCTGTCAAAAGATCACTCATCAGATTGATTCGCTTCAACCCAAGAGCTACATTCACTCCATGAAAAAAGCTAGTTCATGCGGACACCTTGTCAAGAAGTCCTTTGCTGACAGAAGAAGATCAGAAAATTTGCCAGATGATTGATGATGTTGAAGCTCACCTCGACTGTGTTCGATCATCATGGCCAGCGACAGACAAGAAACTTCAAGAGATTGCAGACAAGACAAGAAAACACGATAAACTCAAGGAAGCTCTCCAGTACACCACAAACGGATGGCCTCTCTACAAGAGCCAAGTCAACCCAGATCTACAAGCGTTGTACTCCGTCAGAAATGAATTGAGTGTTTATGGACACCTTTTTGTGAAAGGCAGTCAGATCGTCGTTCCGACTACAATGAGAGAAGACATTTTGAAACTGATTCATGCTGGTCACCAGGGAATTACAAAATGCTGTGAACGTGCCAAGTCTTCAGTCTGGTGGCCCGGAACGAACAAAGACATTGTCAGCATGATACAGTCTTGTTGTCACTGTGAAGAAAGAAAACCTATACAGAAGAAAGAACAAAGACATAGTCAGCATGATACAGTCTTGTTGTCACTGTGAAGAAACAAAACCTATACAGAAGAAAGAACAAAGACATTGTCAGCATGATACAGTCTTGTTGTCACTGTGAAGAAAGAAAACCTATACAGAAGAAAGAACCACTGAATCCAACTCCACTTCCTGAGCGCCCTTTTCAGATGGTGGAAGGTGACATCTGTGACGTCAAGAACAACCAGTACCTTGTCACCGTTGACTATTTTTCCAGATACATGGAAATAGCACACTTCCAAAACTGACTGCAAACAGTGTCATTCGAAGCTTAAAGAATATTTTCGCTCGTCATGGAGGTCCTAAACTACTCGTGACTGATAACGGGAGACAGTTTACATCGGGAGATTTCAAAGCATTTGCCAACAGCTGGAACTTCAAGCATGACACGACGAGTCCATACTTTCCACAAGCAAATGGAGAGGCAGAGCGTGCGGTTCGAACTGCACAACGCATCCCGCAGCAAGATGATCCTTTCCTTGCTTTGCTGTCATACCGAGCTACAGCGACTACACCAACAGGAGTGAGTCCAGCTCAACTTGCAATGGGACGTCGACTACGCACAACACTGCCTGTTCTTCAGTCAAACCTGGAACCACAGCTAGTCGACAAGAGTATTATTGCTGTGAAGGATGCTCGAGCAAAAAGCAGCACTGTGACAGGCACAATGGAACTGAAGATTTGTCAGAACTGCGACCAAATGACATTGTGCTACAGGAGTTAGATCATGAGCGCAAATGGTCAAATCCAGTTACAGTGCTTGGTCAAGTCGCATCCAGATCGTACCTTGTGCACACCCCATTCGGCAACCAGTACAGGCGTAACAGAAAGCATCTTCGCCTGTCCACGTCAGTGACACATTAAAACAGTTTTGGCGGATTCTTACCATGGACTCCTTGTCCCAAAGTCCCATCTGCCAAGCCAGTCAGTAACCCAGTCCAAGAAAGGCCTACTGTGCTCAACACGCCAGCCAGTCCAGACATACCAGAGGAACCACCAGAAGAGCCTGCTGGTTCAGGTACTGGAGTCGGCTCTGGAAGAGGACCACGTCCCACGCTGCTACCATCGAACGTGACTCGAGCTTACATTACGGTCTCGTGTCTCACTAGCAACACGAGACACTTTGAAAGCCTCGAAACACTTTACTTGACCAAACCGAAAGTCAGCTGTTGGAATAACGTCGGAAGCTGCATCATCAATAACATAGCTGATGCGCATGCCGGAAGTTTATAAGCATCGTCTGCTATGTACGACGTATCATCACTTATAGAAAGGCACGTCTTGAGGCGATGAGGTCAGGCATCCATATATAGAAAGGCACGTCTTAAGGCCATGAGGTCAGGTCCATATATAGAAAGGAACGTCTTGAGGCGATGAGGTCAGGTCTATATATAGAAAGGCACGTCTTGAGGCCATGAGGTCAGGCATCCATATATAGAAAGGCGCGTCTTAAGGCCATGAGGTCAGGTCCATATATAGAAAGGCACGTCTTGAGGCGATGAGGTCAGGTCCATATATAGAAATGTACGTCTTGAGGTGATGAGGTCAGGTCCATATATAGAAAGGCATGTCTAGAAGCGCACAACTGTGCAGGAGGTAGAGGTTGGAGTCCTGGCTGTGTCAAAATGGATATGAAAGCAGAAGGGTATCTTTGAGTCATGGCCTGAATGTGGTCCGCCCTTCTAAGAGTGTTTGGAGTTCAGAGCAAAAAAAAATGACTGAAAGGGGATTCCTTGTCTTAAGATCCATCGTTAAGCTGTTCCTAGTCCTTATTCATACTGACATGTGGTTCGACCGTTGACTTCTGAGGGATTCTGGAAGACGTCATGGAAAGTCTGAATATTGTTGGGAAAGGCCAGATATATAGGCTTTTGTGCTAGCTCCCCAATTTGCCTTTCTTCAAACCTGAATCAGTGCAAACCGAACAAACAAAAGAAAGAGATAAAGAGAGAAGCAAACAAGAAAATCAAACACACAAACAAAACGAAATTGTTCCAGGATTCACAGACAGGTAGATAATGACGAATCTTTGGGCGCCAATCCAATGACAACAGGAAGCCACAATGGACTCTGGGGAATGAAGAAGTGGAATTCTCATGTGTCTGTGCGAAGCAATTCTCAACTGAGCGCAGGACAAAGATTCACAGGGCAAAAAAGGGATGTGTGTGGGCTTCATACTGTTAACAGTGGTGCTCTTCGCCAGCAAATAAAGCACCGGAAACCCGAGGTCAGGATTCAATCTACAGTGCAAAATACATCAGCGCTCATTATTCAGACGAGAAATGTGTACAAGCTGTTGAAGACAAACGCCAGAAATTCAACTTGAAACCCATGGGTGAGAAAGGGGAACGGGGGAGATGAGATCAAAAAGTAGTCCACAAACTTGACTCTGTGATAGGAACGAGCACACAGGAGCACAGACCAGCCAAGCATGGAGACATTATAAACGGAACCTGTAGGGATAACTTTGAAATAAAACAATCATGTGTAAAGACTCCTCTTCAAACCTAGACAACAGCGAGAGATGGATGACACACGTAAGAGTAAGAAAAATCTTAAGATACAGATGAAGGCTGCTTCAGAAGCTAAGACGAAATGGCAAAAGACGCTCTGGAAAGATTTAAAAGTTCAATACAATGCCCATAGCAACATACAATCAACAAGAAAAAGAGGTGAAAAAAGAATAATCTAATCATTTCACATTCAAAGACCCCTTCCAATTTACTGAGACACTATTCAAGCTGCCAAAATCAGAGACACTGAAGTGGACAAAAACAGAACAAAACAAAACAAACCAAAAACAAACAAAACCAACGGAGAAAAACACCTCTTGAGCAACATCCCGACAGGGAAACACACACACACACACACACACACACACACACACACACACACACACACACACACACGCACATACACACACACACGCACACACACACACACACACACACACACACACACACACACACACACACACACACACACACACACATTCAGACCCTCGATGCAAAGCACTACTTGAAATCCAGAGCGTGATGCCCCCTGCAGTACCAGGGGAAAAGTTTAATGACAGGCTACCAACACGGTGTTGTAAAGAAGGTGACTAAGAAAGCAGAGCTAAATCTTTGCTTGAACCTTATGAAATATCTCGTATACAGTACATGAGATGTCCGAATGCCTGGCTCCACACACTGATGAGATCAGCATGCAGGAACTTTAAAA
Organism: Conus canariensis; assembly: GCA_033310375.1. Taxonomy (NCBI): domain Eukaryota; kingdom Metazoa; phylum Mollusca; class Gastropoda; order Neogastropoda; family Conidae; genus Conus; species Conus canariensis. Next base: position 25,160 of record JAMYXO010000217.1, read on the forward strand.
TCAGTGACCAATGGATGGTGTGTAATGGAAAGTACATTCACAAAGAGCAAATTCGTTTCTCATCAACCAGTTAAGACCATTTCTTTTCTCTATCATGGCAGCAAGGCTGACTAAATACTTCACACAAAATGAGCATTTTGTATTGTCAGTGAGGACATGAGGTATCGCAGGAGTGTCTGGCTGTACAAAACATACCTCTATGGTTTTGGGAGGGATCCAAAGAGCTAATGGCATCCTTCTGTCTCGAGAGACAATAGTGTTGCACCGGGGTAGTCAGTTGAGTTGCAGCGCCTGCTGTGGCTGAAGAGCCCAATGCTCGTGTGGCAGAGTCTGTTGCAGTCACTGCAGGTCAAGTCTTGGTCATCAGTGTCTGTGGGTGCCGACGCAATCCGTTGCCGTCAGTGGCGTCTCTGTTCTTCCCTCTGGGCCTCCCTCCTCTGCTCTGCTTGCTTGATGCCGTCCTTGATGGTGGACAGCCAGCTGACCCGGTCTGAAGCTGCTGACTCCAGATCTGCTGGGTCGAGGCTGCCTGTCCTCAGCTTGTGCTTGCATACATCCTTGTAGCGTAGGGCGGGCCGTCCTGTGCGTCTGGATCCTGTAGCCAGCTCACTTACAGCATGTCTTTTGGGATGCGACCGTCGTCCATTCACCTGACGTGGCCAAGCCAGTGCAGGCGTCTCAGAGTCAGCATGACGAGCATGCTAGGCATTCCTGCTTGAGTCAGGACGTCCTTGTTGGTGATGCGGTCCTGCCGAGTGATGCCTAGGAGTCTTCTGAGGCAGTGCAGGTGGAAGGTGTTCAGTCTGCATTCAGTCTGCGTTCTTGCCTCGTTTCCCCTGGTGCTGCAGGGGGCATCATGCTCTGGATTTCAAGTAGTGCCTTGCATCGAGAGAGCTAAGGCAGAGAAAATAGACCTCAGTGTGGCGAGGGTTTATTTTATTTTATTTATTTTTTGCTGTCCCAACCTCTGCGCCACCTCACAGGCAGTCGCTCATTCCGACACCCTGTCAACAGACACAGCCCGGTCGGCCCCACTGCAGCCGCGCCCCGGCACCGGCCATCCACAGGGAGCAGTCAATGTCAAGTCGTCAAGAGGCAGCCCACCGAAGAAGACACTGCACTGCTGCCGAGTCACTTCGGTGGTGTTCAGTGGCGCTGTTCTGATCTAACATACGCAGGACACCACCTACTAAGCTCCCTACTGACGACAATAATTGCTTAGTCGTGGAGCCGGCGTGAGTGAGCTCTCCCTCCGGAGGGCACCACCACGTCCGTCCAACGACAGCCCCCATGGGCTCGCCGATACCCAACTGAGTCCGCAGCAAATTCAACTCTGGTTAGGAGCCGGTCGGGGCAGAAAAACCCACATGACTGATAGGATTCGAACCCACGACCTCCCAACCGGGAGTCCGCGACGCTAACCCCTTCGCCACGGTGACTGGTCAGTGTGGTGAGGGTTGATCTGGCAAATGTGCATGGATCAGTTCCACAAAAGTTTTTTTTTTTTTTTTTTTTTTTTTTTTTTTTTTTTTTTTTTTTTTGCTGTCCGAACCTCTGCGCCACCTCAGAGGCAGTGCACCCACGCCGCTCATCCTGACACCCCGTCCACAGCCACAGCCCGGTCGGGCCCGCCGCAGCCCCGGCACCGTCAATCCACAGGGAGCAGTCAATGTCAAGTCGACAAGAGGCAACCCACCGGAGGAGACACTGCACTGCTGCCGAGTCACTTCGGTGGTGTTCAGTGGCACCTGTTCTGATCTAACATACGCAGGACACCACCTACTAAGCCTCCTACTGACGACAATAATTGCTTAGTCGCGGAGCCGGTGTGAGTGAGCTCTCCCTCCGGAGGGCGCCACCACGTCCGTCCAACGACAGCCCCCATGGGCTCGCCGATACCGGTGACCCCGACGGAACCAAACCAAGGCCACAGACGTGGAGTGGACATCGAAACTGAGGTCACCATGAGAGCAGGGCATGAAGGGCCGCAGAATTTTGAGACTTTTTTATGCTGATCGATGAGGATGAGGATGACTAAGATGATGCTACGGATTTACATTTCGGTCTGAGACTACATGACAGGGCTGTACTCTACGCTTCCTTTCATAATATATCCCGGCGTCAACCAGGCCCGAGAGATACAGGCACCTGCAGTGTTGGTCAGGAAATTTGAGCAACATTCTCAGAAACGCATCCATTAAGTGGATGAAACTCGACTGTGTGGTCCCAGTCTTCCCAACTGAGTCCGCAGCAAACTCAACTCTGGGTAGGAGCCGGTCGGGGCAGAAAAACCCACATGACTCTGATGGCATTCGAACCCACGACCTCCCAGCCGGGAGTCCGCGACGCTAACCACTTCGCCACGGCGGCTGGTCAGTTCCACAAAAGTTAGTCCACCTCGCCATCCGCAAAAAAAAGGAAACACTGAAGAAGTATTTCCATGGCTTCCAAGAGAAGGAATGCACAACTTGTTGGATCATGCTGGAAGCTGGAATAGCAGTGGGCTGTGATATTTCTCCAGTGCCGTGTATTTTAGTAATAGTGGTCATTTTAGACGTGGCCATTCCAAGCGCAATTTCCCGAGTTGTAGGGTTAAAGCAGACCTTGGGAATAGACACTGAATGCCCACTCTGAAAGCCTCCATGGATGGCACAACAGCCTTTTGCCCCAAGGTGGATGAAAATGACGAGATTTTACGTAGTAAAAAGTGTTGGTTGGTTCATCCAGGAGTAATTTTAAACCAAAGAAATCACAAAGCCTCTACCTGGGGAAAAAAGCTGAAACCACCATTCTTGCTGTAGCAAACCAAGCTATTCCAGCTGTGACAGAGGAACAGCCATGACCCTCGGAATGTAGTACTAAGACACAAAACGAGGGAAAGAAAACCAAGCAAATAGCTGAAGAAATCCTGCAGGCAACAGAGCAGTGTGGCTTCCCTCACACACACACACACACACACACACACACACACACACACACACACACACACACACACACTTATTGTCACACACACACAAACACACACACACACACACACACACACACACACACACACACACACACACAACACACACAGACACACACACACACACACACACACACACACACACGCACGGATACTTGTCTCGCTGCCGGTCTTTGCTTACATCCTCCTTGCAGCCCCCCCCCCCCCCCCCCCCCCCCCCCCACCACACACAACACACAAATATTTCATCTTTTCTTCTTCAACTTAAGGATGGCGTTTCTGAGGAACTGGTAGGTGCGAGACTACTTGTAATCGTAGTATATGAAACTTATTCATCCTTTCGTTCCATGTTCGCTCGTTCCTTCGGTCATTCTTGGAATTTTTCGTTTTCGTCCCAAGGAGGGCTTTTGGGGAACGTTCGGACACACAGGAGAGAACGGAGGAGGCGAAGGCAAATATTTATCTCGTAAATGTATTCAACCTGGCCACATCTAGGCCTGGAGATTATTGTGTTTCATGTTTGCATAACGACTGTATATTCATTTTGTTATTTCGTTTGTTTTTACACAGCTACGAATTCTTTTTCGTTTTTGTCTTCTTTCCTTCTTCCCTTTCCTCCTTCCTTCGTTCCCTGCTTTCCTTCTTTTTCTCTGTGTGTCTGTTGTTTTCTTTATATAAGCAGCACATTATCACTTTGTATCAAACGCCAAAACACTAAAATCAGCAAGAATATGTCCGTTTGTAAGAGAACATACAGACTATGCATGGTGTGTAAGAGATCGGTTGGGGGACAAAAAAAAAAAAAAAGGGGGGGGGGGGGGAGCTAGTGGTGGAATTTATTGTTGTTTTGTTGCTTTTTTGCTTTTTGTTGCTTTTTTTTTTTGGCAGATGAAGCACCAAAAGATGAACAGGTGGATTTCGGCCTGGGTGCGTGGGTGGGTTGGGTAGGTGGAGGGGGGGGGGGGGAGAAAATAAAGGAAAAAATAGTCACCGCCTTAGGTGCTCCATTGATCCGACAACTGATGCGACACAAAAAAAGACTTCAATTGATTCATTCATTATACGGACTTGATTTTTTTTTAGGTTATGAAGACGTCCAATTTGCCCTATGTAAATAAATTCATCTGGATTCACAGACCCCAATTCTTCTTTATCAAAATATTGCATTCTTCCCATGAGGATAGTTTTCACATCAAACTAAAAAAAAAAAGAAAAAAGATGTAATCTTAGCAGCAGACCTCTCTCATCGTCTCGAGGGCTGTGAGGGGCTGCCATGGCCAATGTATCAGTACCACCTCCCACGTACAGGGTGCTTGCACTAGAAAGACAAGGCGCAAACTAAATCAATCACATACTTGATGATCGATCATAGGATCCACATCTTACCTATCGGGCGTGTCAGCAGGGTAGAATTTGAAAAATAATTCCCATGACGATTGAAATGAAAACTTGCTTTCGAAATTCAAGAATGCAATAAAACCTTGTATTTAAAAAAAAAGTATCAGATATGTTCTCATGTCCCGTACTCATCCGAGAATCAACGATATATAACAATACAAGTAGTTGAAAGTTATTTATTATTATTATATTGGATATTTATATAGCGCCTATCCTCGGTCACAGACCAAGCTCTAAGCGCTTTACAATAAACACACTACCTGACTCACTCAACGGGCTGCCTACCCAGGTAGAGCCGGCCGAAGAGCAGCCTACTGGCGCTCATTCAGTTGTTTCCCGTACCATTCAAATATCAGTCACTCATTTTCATTTATCTCATTTATTCCTCCAGTTTCTCACATAGAATGCATACGATGTTTTATACGTGTCCTCGATTTCCACCGGTACACGATGGCACACGATAACAGTAAGTGACAATTTTTTGTGGCTTGGTAAGAAATACCAGGCGGCTATCTTCAATTTAAATCAATTTTGCCAGGGCAGCGGGGAACCCCCCTGCTCTTTTCAACTGCCGTGGGTTCTTTAACGTGTGCAGGGGGCCAGGAAGGCACACGGGTCCGACTCGCTTATAGTCCCCATCCGATGGACTTGACGTTCAGTTCGATTTGTCATTCAAACTGGGAAAGAAAGGGCGAGAAAGGCAGGGCTCGAACCCACGCACTTCTCACACGTTGGATTGGCAGGCGAACGTCTTAACCACTCTGCCACCTTTCTTCCCAAGTCTCTCTCTCTCTCTGCACTCCGTTACACTTCTTCGTCCTCTTCTTCTCCACATAGCTAATCTTTTCTTGTCTTACAAGTATCCGTCCTCTCTGGTCCATTGCTTCATCCATAGTGTCAAGCAAGTTCTTTTTTCTTTTTCTACTCCCAGTTCTTATAGAACAGGGAGTACTTTAGAATGGGAACGAAGAAATGCTCTGTGTGTGGTGTGGTGTGTGTGTGTGTGTGTGTGTGTGTGTGTGTGTGTGTGTGTGTGTGTGTCCGTCCGTCCGTCCGTGCGTCCGTCCGTAGTCAAAATGTGTTCCACTCGCTCCAGACAAAACTACTGGGCCGATTTTTCTGAAAATTTGTAGGTATGTTCATTGTGGGTCACGGATGATGCCCGATGTTTTAGTTTACCGTTATAACCGTTACTAACGGCTGGAACGGCCTGTGCCGGTTTTTCTTCTTTATGGAATATCCCAGAAAGCACTTGCCCGATCTTTGTGAAAATTAGCAGGTATGTTCATTATGGGTCACGGATGATGCCCGATGTTTTAGTTTACCCCGTTAAAGCCGTTACTAACGGCTGTAACGGCCTGTAACGGTTTTTCTTCTTCATGGAATATCTCAGAAAGTACTTGGCCGATCTTTGTGAAAATTAGCAGGTATGTTCACTATGGGTCACGAATAATGCCCGACGTTTTAGTTTACCGTTATAGCCGTTACTAACGGCTGGAACGGCCTGTAACGGTTTTTCTTCTTCATGGAATATCTCAGAAAGTACTTGGCCGATTTTTGTGAAAATAAGGAGGTATGTTCATTATGGGTCACGGATGATACCCGATGTTTTAGTTTACCGTTATAGCCGTTATTAACGGCTGTGACGGCCTGTAAAAACAAAGCTGAAACTACCACTGAAATCCATCCTGGAAGAATACAAAGCAGGAAAGATCAGACTTCAAAGCATGCTGGAGGACTCAGGAGACAAGGTGGTAGAAGCAATCAAGCCCCAGCTGAAGACAGGCAGAAAATGGAAAGTTCAAGAGGCGATGGATTCTGCAAAAGAAAGTCTCAAGATCAGAGAAATAACAGGACACACACAGACCAACAGACAAGGACTGGGGGTGACCAAAACTGAATGGTGGTCAAAGGCCAAAGGAAAAGCCAAAAGAGACATGATGATTCAGGAGATGAGAAAAGAAGAAGACCAAAAAAGACTCCAAAAAGCAGTCCAGCAGAGCCAGCAAAGGCAATGGACAACGTGGGAGAATGCACTCCAAAGAAGTCTCACTTGGAATGACATTTGGCACATGGCCCCTCTCAGGATCAGCTTCATTCTCAGAGCTGCATATGACCTTCTGCCCTCAAATGCAAACCTGGTGAAGTGGGGAAAAACAGACGATCCTGCATGCCCCCTCTGCCATGAAAAACAAACAGTGGAGCATGTCCTAAGCTCATGTAAAGTAGCCCTGGCTCAAGGAAGGTACACATGGAGGCACAACCAAGTGCTCAAAGAGATTGTACAAGTAGTCTGGGCTAGTACCAACACCACAAAAGGGAAAATCAGGACTCCAAAAGCACCCGCAACATTCGTCACGGCAGGAGGCGGCAAATCATGGCCAAGAACAACAGTGCCACTCGGAACATGCAGGCAGAGTTTGCTGGACGGGGCAGATGACTGGGAGTGCACTGCAGACCTCCCAGAATGGAAGAGTCACCCAGAGATCATCAGCAAGAGTGGCATGAGACCAGACATAGTAGTCCACTCTCAGTCAACCAAGCAGCTGATCATGATCGAGCTCACGGTGCCATATGAGAACAGAATGGAGGCAGCTCAAATCTACAAGACTGAAAAGTATGCTGATCTGGCAAACAGCCTGAGGAGAGAAGGCTATCAGGTCAAAGTCCTCACTGCAGAAATTGGAGCTAGAGGGTTTGTAGGAACGTCTGCATACACCCTCATGAAACAGCTCTCAGTTGCAGGGAGGGAAAAAACCAGAGCCCTGAAAGCAATGGCAGAAGCGGCAGAGAGGTGTTCAAGCTGGATCTGGTCAAGGAGGAACAAAAGTGAACTTCATAAGACTTAAATTTCCTACAAATATCAGGTGTCCCTGTGGCTCAGTGGTTAGAGTGCTAGTCATTAAGTGGAAAATGAGCATGTCCAGAAGGTCATGGGTTCCCAGCCATGGCTCGTCCCAAGATGGGGAAAAAAAAGG